>SNQJ01S0039967.1:81614-94431 GCA_010110895.2 Picea sitchensis
TTTTCATTTTCAAACATAAAAGTGGTTGGTGTGTAAAAGAGGCAAAATCTACCTTGTAAATTGAGAGACCAAAATAGTAGAAAGTGCCCTAATGGAAATCACACCCATGCTTCTATATATCTCCAAATTCAGTGATATAAGTTTTGGGGTGAAACTAATAGCATTATTAAATCTATATATATCATCCTGAGCTCATTTTCAAATGAAAAGGGACTTCTATATGGAACCCAAATTCATTTTTTTGTAAAATGGAGGGTAAAACTAGATTACTATAAAATGCACGCCTAAGACTCATATGACCTCCAAATTGAGTGATTAAATTTTTGGAGTTTGTATTTTATCATTTTACATATTTTCATACCTTTAATTGTACATTTTAAAACCAAAAACCCTACATGAAAAATGCAAAAAAATGCATAAAAGGAAAAATGCAAAAAAAAAGCATAAAGGGAAAAATGCTTAAAAATGCATGAAATCATGGCATGATGAAAAGTGCACGCCCGAGTCTTAAAACACATGAAATTTGAGTGATTCAAGTTTTTAATGATGTCTTAGATAATTTTACACTTTTTTACGCATTTATTTCTTTGTTTTCAAACATCAAAGTGGTTGTTGTGTAAAAGAGGCAAAATCTACCTTGTAAATCGAGATACCAAAATAATAGAAAGTGTCCTAATCGAAATGCACACTCATGATTCTCTATAGCTCCAAATTTAGTAATTTAAGTGTTGGGGTGAATTTAATAACATTATAAATCTATCTATATCATCCAAGGTGCATTTTCAAATGAAAAAGGACTTCTACCTGGACCCAAATTCAAGACTTTTTGTAAATGGAGGGTAAAATTTTGATACTATAAAATGCATGCCTAGGACTCATATGACCTCCAAATTGAGTGATTAAATTTGTGGATTTTATATTTTCTCATTTTACATCTTTTCATACATTTAGTTGTGCATTTTCAAACCAAAAACCCTCTACTGTGCATATAGTTTAAAAACTATTTTGTAAATGCAAAAAAATGCATAAAGGGAAAAATGCTTAAAAACACATGAAACCAAAGCATGATGAAAAATGCACACCTAGGTATTAAGACACTTGAAATTTGAGTGATTCAAGTTTATGAGGGTGTCTTATATAATTTTACACCTATATACATATTTAGTTTTTCATTTGCAAACATGAAAGTGGTTGTTGTGTAAAAGAGGAAAAATCTACCTTTTAAATTGAGAGACCAAAACAATAGAAAGTGCCCTAATAGAAATGCACACCCATGCTTCTATATAGATCAAAACTTAGTGATCTAAGTTTTATTTTGAATTTAATAACAATAACAATAACAATAACACTATATATATATCATCCAGTGTGCATTTTCAAATGAATAAGGACTTCTACATTGAACTGATATTCAAGACTTTTTGTAAAATGGTGGGTAAAACCGTATTTCTGTAAAATGCATGCCTAAGACTCATATGATCTCCAAATTGATTGGTTCAAATTCTAGAGTTTTTATTTTATCATTTTACATCTATTCATACTTTAGTTGTGCATTTTGAAACCAAAAACCCTCTGCTATGCATAAATAATAAAATATTCCCTGTAAGTGCAAAAAAAATGCATAAATGAAAAAATACATAAAAATGCATGAAAATAGGGCATGATGAAAAATTCATGCCCTAGGAATAAAATCTATTTATGGTATTAGTAATTTACAAGTGACAAGTTACAGGATTGTGGCTTTGTTGTAAGCCATAAAGATTGTATACTAGGGTGATTTGTGCCCATAATTTAGTAAAGGGATGAAATATACATGAATCTTTGGCAACTATGCACACACACTAACTAAAATGAAAAATGACTACTAACTTCCTGCGCCCATGAGCTCAATGAGGTAGGAGCTTGCACAACCACATCACACATAAGCTAGTTGTTAGTTATATTTCAATTGTGAAGACCTGCAAAAATCATCTAAGAATAAAAGGTCATATGACTGTATAATAATTAAATAAATAAACAAACATATCATCATGTATGAGACTCTACTGGATAACTGAAAGTGGAATAGTATGATTCATGCATAGAAAGAAACAAAACAAAATTTAAAGGAAAATGAAAGAAAGAATGTGTGTGCAGATGTGTAGTTTTGTAAATACAAAAAACATAACATATATCCATAAGAAGGTAGAAACAAATAGTATATATTAATAAATTTTATCATCAAAATGTGTTTCCATTATACATGTTTCTCGTAATATATATAGACACTTCTTTTTTTGTTTCTTAGTTTTCAAATATTTGTTGATTGGCACATCCATTTCTAGATCCACTTCAGTTTTTGGGTCCTTTGTTGGTGTTGATTCAATATGCATGCTTTGATGTGTTGTACATCTAGTCAAGTACTCTCCACAATGTGTAGGCTATTTCCAAGGGACCTCGACTACAATAAAAAAAAATGGTTAAAATTGATATGGTTAGTTATTATTCACAAAAGTAGTTCATTAATGCAAATATCCTTACAATGTTCTTTACCAAGTTGACTAGTTGAGACCATTGGTTTGGTTTCCATGTGTTATTTCTCTCGTCAAGAATCCTCATCTACATGCTTTGCCATCGAAACAAGAAAAGTTACAAGTAAACCATCTACAAGTAAATATTAATAATTTTTATCTATAATTCTAATTTTATAACGATAATATCGTCATGGTCGGGTTGCACACCACCATCATCGAGTAGCACTCCACCATCATGGTCAGGATGCACACCACCAACATTGTATTGCATTCCACCATCAAGGGGATGCTATCCACTGCTGGCCTCATTATTTTTGTTTCCCTCTTGCTTATAATAGAAAGACACATTCATTTATGGGTGAAATCAATCATGAATATATTTTACAAGTAATCAACAACTAAAGTCTATTGATTTTACTTACGATGTTGTTCAAAGGGGGATATTTTTTTTTCCATGTGCTTTTTAAATGTTCAACCATGGCTTGAAATTCGAACTTAAAACAAAGACGAACATCTTCTTTTGTGGTCGTATTTTTGAATTGAGCCCTCTGCATTGCATAAGATCTGAAATTTGGCTTATTGGATGCAATTAAATAAAATTTGGATGATGATAGGAATGATATGGTTTAATTATTTGGTACTTACAATTCAAGTTTTTAGTTTCACATAACCATCCTAGCCAATTTTGTATTGCCCTTGCTTTTCTAGTCTTTCCTTGGTTGCTTTTAATGTGTTTGGGAGATTACGAAAATGTTTCCAATAGGTTGTATATGGATTTTTTTATATAGAACTAACAAAAATTCAACACATTAAATTCAAAATATGATATACCTTCCTAGACTAGGTGAAATCTTTGCTTCTTTTCTCATTGTATTCTCCTTTTCATCCTACAATAGATTCTTCCACTCACTCTTGGGAATCATTAGAGGATGCTCATACCTAGGGTTTGTTTGCAAATGAAACCTATATTGGTCCCTCACATATTTCAAATATGTACTGGCCAATGAATTGACTCCAATTTTGTTGAAGGTATCACCAAACACGCTGACCAAGTGGTCAATAATATCCTTTTTCAAATTGGGATTTTGATCATTCCACCATGTGCATATGGTGGGCCTAAAAATATATAAGGCCTTGTCATTCATATGCTTTAAAAAGATGTTGTTTCATGTGGAAAAATATGATCATTAATTTAAAATAATTATATAGATGTGTGTTTCAATTAGATAATAGGAAATAATTAAGACATTCAAAAATATTTGGGATTTTTTGTATATTGATCGAAAAAATGCTATTTTCCACTAAAAAAGAAACTAGTAGTGTTTCCTTGTTGGTAACATGGCAATCTAGGAAATAAATTTGTATAATCACCAATTGCCTCATCTCCACCATCATGTGCTTGGTCTTGTGTGCATTGCAAGGGTGTGTCTTGGGCCCCAAAAGTTTCAATTGTCTCATTCACAAGGTTGTCGATCACAAGTGGAAATCTAAATACCCTCACATGTATGTGGCTCATGGTAGGACGCTTTTGTGTTGGAGCATTATTTCTACCAACACCAGCCTCAGGAGTAGGTCATTGAATAGATTTGAATAAATCCTATATTTTTTATTTTTTTTAATTCAGATCATATAAAGTAGCAAAACAAAATTCATAAATGAATATATGTGATAATAATTTTTTTTAAATATGGCTCTTACCACATATTGTTGTATATTTTCCATCAAAACTCTTCATCTTTGTGTGTTCTCCTCTGTTGATTCGCACATACCCAACTCAATAAGATCCCTGATTTTTGTTATCATATCCTTTTTAATTGTCTCAATTGGGTCTAATTCAAACAATTGGTCATCATTTCCTACATTGTCAACATCAGGTGTCGACAACTACATATATCCGCAAAAAAATGAGTTAATTCAATTATAAAAATAATAATAAAATTCACTTTAACTGGATATGGATTTTGTTAGTCCTTTACCCACTTCAAGGATGGTGCCTTCCTACGATCACCCTGTCACAATATAAGAATCACGACATATTAAAATGTTACCTTATAATATGAGAAGTATGAGATATTAAAATGAATGTTAAATATAAAAAAATAAGAATAATTAAATAGAGGTTGGTTGAATTTATGGTGTTAACATCCATATTATACAATGGATCAACATCCATTTTCATTCATCTTCCTACGAACACCATTCATATGTGCATAATTTGTATTAATATATACCTCTGCTGAAAATTCTCATCTAAACCATATTTTCATCAAAGAAAAAAAATGTCATTCTTTATTCCATAAACATCCTAATATGTAATAACTATTAACTGTATGCAAATAAAAGAAAAATAGTAATTTCATCGAATTCTCATTAATATGGTTTAATAATGACTTAGGTTGAGAAGGGTAAGCTCAGAATGGTGGAAATATGATGAATGGTATTCATGCTAACAAGGTATGTGCTTGACTAGTTCCAGACATTCTTTGTTCAATCTTTAAACTTGCTTTGTTTTATAAATTACCTATATTCCATTATAATGATGAACCATGAAACCAAGAAGGATAAGTGATTATGAGATTCCCAACAAATGAAAGATGTTATATCTTGAGATCTTCTAGGCTATAAATGGAACTATGCCAAGGCACCTCGAAGATAAAAATCATATATGGTTTTAAAGTTAAAATGTGGTGGAACTCTTTTGATAATATTCTTCATTTTCTCACAATCCTCAAAATTGTTTCATACAGGATGATCAAAGGACTCTCAACCCAAAACAAATTTTCCCATATGTATCAAACATTTGGAATTTAAAGGGGATGGATGGATGCATTCAAAAGAAAAATACAATAAAACATACAAGGTATTCATGTGACAACTTCATAAAACACTTAGGACAACTTCATGCTTAATACATTCAATGATATCATAATTTTTATCCATTCATTCAGTCATATCAAACATAAAAGGGAAATAAATTGGTTATTTACTATGAATTAAATTCCAATCACATGAAAAACACCACACATTCAAAATGACTATGATGTCAATTCCTACATAAGGATTTTATTAATTATGAAATCAGATCTATGATGTCTGAATAATAGGTATGAATTTACATGGAGAATAAAATGGATTACAATACAATAATATAGATTGATACAACCATGGTGAATAAATATCTACAGGCCCTCTATCCTCTTCTCATAATTTTCCCCTTCCTTTGTGAGCTCTATTGATCTGAAAATTTTGAGAATAAGTTACACTCTGAATCCCAAAAATGTTGACCCATCAATAATGCACCTTGTTTCTCCTTTATAGATACAATTTAATGCAAAACAAGTTATTAAAATGTATTACTACATCTTTATTACTGAAATGTTTTTACCTTGGTAAAAATTAATTACATGAAAAATTACTCAATAAAATACTCCCTTAGGGAGTTGGACATGTGCCACTCGATTCACCTTGTCTTCCCAATATTAATCTATCAAATTGACACATTATTTTTCAATATTTTTCCATCAAATAATTATGACCATTCAATATTCTTAATGCTTCATCCAAATTATTGTATTGCTCATAAAATGGGGGAGGTAAATTCCTAAAAATCATTTCCATTTTGTGCAACAACTCAAAATCCCTTGCCAACAATTCTACTACATATTTCCCCTTCAAAGTGTCATCAAGATTTTTGAACTTGTTTTCATTGTTCCTCTTGTATTCTAATAGATTCTAATAATTTTTCATTGGATATAGATCCCCATTCCCACTACAGAACAATGGGAATCCCTGCTTGATGACATCACTAAAAATCTTCTTAAATGTAGAGATTTCCCTCATAAGATCATGGCTCTTAGTTTCCTCATTTTGCAACAATATCCTTTTTTTAATGACTCTTTCAGCATCCATTACAATGTTATTTCTATCATTGAATTGCAAATACTTCAACTCATCTTTAGTTATTTTTTTCAAGAACTTTATTATATCATCTCGTAAATCAAGTTTATTCTCCAACTCATTTGTTGTTCTTTTTATGTCTTTGAAGACTAAGGTGATTAGATCAAGCTCATCCTGCACCAGGGTAAAATAAGACCAATTCTTAAAAATTGTGTTATATATATCATCCCAAATGATATGCTTATTTCCTTTCATGGTTGGTATCCTTGTCATCCTTTCCTTCATTTTATTTTTTTCCTTCCGAGCCTCCTCTTTTGCAGCATTGTTTTTTTCCAAAAGTAATTCTCTGCTCTTCACTTGATATTCTAGTTCTTCTACCTTTGCATATCTTTGTTTCAGTTGGTTTGTTATAATGTCCAAATTGATTTCCTTCGCACTCAAATCATCCATGAATTTTGATAGGACTTCTATTGGGTCTAATGGATCATTTTTCATTGTAGTTGACCTGGCTTCCTGCAATCGTTGAGTTTTCTAGACTTTCAAGGTTTCAATTTTAACTCGTAGGCATTTTATGATCTTTCTACTTTCCAATAATTTCTGGTAAATATGATCCTTTTCCTCATGAATATCCTGTAACTTGGGGGTCTGAACATGTTGTACATTAGGAACATTTAACATTTTCTTAAGGATATTAATCTCATTATCCTTCTGTTTGAAAAGTCTCCTACAACAATAGAATTTTTAGGATCTACTCCTAGGGTAATAATATTCCTCTCCAACTCATTAATATGAATTATATTGTCTTTAATGGCCACCCTCTCCTGCTTCACCTACTTCCCTATTTTGATTATCATATTTTACATCTTCCTCTCATTGGAAAAGGATTACAAGACCCCTCTATACAACATATCACTTCTTTGTTGGTGCAGTTAAATCATATCCATAGGATGGATATCCCCAAGATTTACTCTCATTTCAGTGGCTTTGTAATTTGCAATAAAAAGAGGATTAAGTACCTTTGACTCTAGCACAATGAAATTTAATGTACCCTACTGGTAATACACAATATATATTATCTTTGTTTGAGTTATGTTTTCTCCCCAAGCCCAAGGATACATTTTTTTTTCACCTCTTGAAGTTTTATCTTTATATCCAAATACTGAGAAAAGAGTAAGGGATACTTATCAGAGTTTCCTTAATTTGTAGAGGTTTGTGAAACTTATGTTGTTTACAATAGAGCTAAAGTGACATTCTCAATAGTGATAGCAGGTCCCTTTGAGGTTGAACTAACTTCACTTTATTCTTGTCTGATTTGCAATATACCCTTCCATTTTCCTATAAAATCAGCTAAGAACCCCTATAAGTCTAATTCTTCATCATTGATTATATTTTGAATCGACTAATCATCAATATCCATTTTAGAATGTATGTCTGGAAATTTCCTCTTTCTAATTTGTAATTCTTGTTTTTGAGGAAACTAAATTACATTGGATTGGTCCATTGATTGAGTGGTACTTTGATTTTGGGCCTATGAATTTAGAATTTTCTTAACATATTCCCATGATCTAGGTTAGTAGTTATTTCCACTACATGATTTATTATATGCATTTGCATGGGCCTTCTGGCTGCAATCAAACCATGTGGGTCATATACACATTTACTTCCTTTTTGAAAATGCAGTTGTTGTAGCATTTCTTCTGTAATATCTAGAGTAGTTCTAAGCTTGAAAAATAAAGGGCCAACCTCTTGAGAAAGATTGAAAGTGATGGCCTACTTATGATGGAAAAAATGAAATTGATCTTAAATCAACCTTTGTGTGATGTATCCCAAATAAAATATTCTTGGAGTTAGGAAAATTGGTAGCTTGTATGGATCATGTTCAGGACCGTATACTCTAATGATGTTGTGATCCTTAGTCAGGTACCAATCTCCTAATTTGGTATCTTTACTCAGTTGCAGTATCTTTTTAAACATGTGAAACATCCTAGGAGGTTGATGCCATGGAGAAGAATGCAGAATGCACTCATGACCTTGTCTAAATAAAGGTTGAAACCTTTATTCTAGTTTTGTTTCCTCACATTGTCACTCCACCCAATTATTGACTTGGTTTTACCCGAATCATCTATTGTTTTCATCCCAAAGCTATCAGAATAGGACAAATTACTGAAAAATATGAGGTGCACCAGGTAGGCCTGATACCTAAAAGACTTAGTGTTGTGGAAATTTGAAAATTGGAAGTTTATAAATTCTTGTAGGAACTAATAATAATCAAATTTTGTAAGGGTAATTGACTTTGGCGGACATAAGACAAAAAATATCCCTAAAATGGTCTCATCCATTTCTCTATCATGTTCATAGCCTAAAACCTAACAAATCATGGTAATAGCTTGTCCGAGTTCAGGGAAGATGGTGGATTTGAAAATATCTATACCATTTGGTAATGGGACATCTGGAGAGAATATATTACTCAACAACTTCTCTCTTTTAGACAATCATAAATCTTGGTACTTAGATTCAGGCTCATCATCATCCACGATTTTACACTACAAGGAAAAGACCTTGTAGCGGAGGTTTTTAGTGTTACAAAATTGGCAAGAATTGTCAAAAAACCTCCGTGAAAACATTTGTTTTTGGTAGCGGAGATTATAATGGAAATTAATTATAACTAAGAAAATATGGGAGGGTGAAGGTTTTAGTGGATGTTTTTCTAGGCAATGTGATTCATGGTGTATACGCACTGGTGCATTCTCAAAGTTAAAGCATTGATGCTTACATTTCACCGAAAGAACCTAGGAAGTCGTAAAATATTAGGTCATCTGTGAATTTATAAATAATAATGTACCAATGCTTTAATAAAAACAATGCATTGGTCGAATCTATGATACAATGCACTGATGTGTTCTCAAACTTAAATCACGAGTGCTTAAATTTCATGGAAAGCATCAGGGATATCCAAAACATATTAGGGCAATGATTCTCTTATAAATCATAATGCATTGGTGCTTTAGTAAAAGAAGTGCACCAATGCGTTACAAGATAAACATGACCAGTGCATGAAATTTAGAATGCACTGATGCAGAAGTATGAAATAGAAGCACCGGTGCGCTTTTTGAATTAAACACACTGGAAGGCTATTTTTTATTATTATAATTGTTGTTGTTAAAATAGTATTACGATCAATGCTTTTTCATTATATATCAACACCGGTGCACGTTTCATTACAACACCAATGCTTTTATCATTAAATGTATTGGTGCTTTTTAGCATTAAATGTATCAGTTTTCATTTTCTCTTTTTAGAAACATCGACCCGTGATAGTGCAATTATTGTTATTTTTTAATTCCATTGTTCATAAAAAATTTGACATATATCTTATAATCGTATTCATATAAATTAAATTTTGAGTAGTGCATTTGGATATAATGTTTGGATTAATTTGTTATACCATTAGATTTCACATCTCTTCATTATAATTTTTATTCATCCATATATTTAATCAACGAAGTAACATTTCACAGTGACATTAGACAACGCAATAGAATAAAATAAAATGTATTTTATTATATATGAATAAAGGGATCTTTGTCATACAAAATGGGACACTTATTTGTAACCCCTTGGCTTTCGAATGAGACACTTATTCGTAACCCCATGTCTTTAAATTAACACACTATGTCCATTACATTAAACAAAATGTCTGATTTTCATAGATAATTATTTCAAAATATACAACAACTTGCATTGATATCCAAATATATCGATCATAATTCTTCACTGGAACTGTTGTCAGTGCTCCAGCTACTTCCATGACTTGGGTTATTTGGTCGAATTTTTTGTTTATTTCCTCGATTGTTTTTTTCTTCTTCAAGTTCCATCTAAAAAAACAAAAATAAAGTGTAATGAGTGTATCTACATTGGCGAGAATAATGAAAATTGAAATAAATAATATAGATTAATGTAAATTGAAAAGTGAGGTACCATAGAAACAATTGAGTCTTGAATGATATACATTATTTCAAAACCAAATCTCATGCCTTCTTTCAACAACTCTTTTGTTGGCACTTTTCCATACTTTGTGTCCTGCAAGTTTTATACCCCACAATAAATCATAGATTTAATATAAAGGATTTTTTTTGTTCCATTAATTATAAAATGAGAGAAGTAAAACAACATAGATACTTACAAATTTAACAATCAATTTTGGATATGCCAACGTATACTCACAACCCTTACTTAACCCAAAGTCAATCAATTCTTTTGATGGATCTTCTTTGTATGTTAGCACTTGTTTGAAGACATTCAAGGATGGATGCTATAAAACAACTTAAAATAGACAAAAATGAAATCTTAAGTTAATGTTATAAGAAAATAAAAATTACTCACAAACTTTGCTATCAACCCTTTTCTTCCTTGTCGTCCTGTTTTATGTGCTAAATGGGTTCCATTTTGTTTTCTTTTCTACAACAAAATATTAGAAAATCAATATTTAATTGTAAATTATTTATTTATATGTACCTAATAGAAAAATTCAATGATTTCATACATTTGAAGCATGTTGTTGTTGATATGGCTCCTCGTGCAATGCAATTATGTCCATTTCTTTGACCATCTCCTTGTACGCTTTTTTGAACATTCCTATGGGCATATTTCGGATATCAACTCATTGATACTTTGGGATTTTCATAATATTCATGAAAAAAGTAGCATGCAGACAATAAACTATTTTTGTATTGATATATGAAAACTTAATATAACAAAATTCATATTAATAAAGGAACACTTTGTAGTAATATATACATATTCTAGAATTTTAGGAAAATTACTTTTTGAATGATTCTTTTTTGTTGTTGTATTTTTTTTCTATTGCAAGTTTGATAGGTCTCATTGATCATTGTTGTGGAAACACTTCTTGTAGTTTATATATAACCTGGTTCTTAGAATCATTCGATTGATTTTTGTATTGTAAGTGGAAAGTACGTCTATACATTTGTTCCACTATATCCCTCATAGTTTTATAAAAGTGTTTCCTCATTTCATTAACCTCCAACACCACTCTAGATGAGCTAAGGACCAATTCATCATCATTTACATCTTCTATAATTTTATTTTCTTAGAATGTCATTTCGTTCCTTTGTTGTTGGTACCTGTAGAAGATTAAACATATGTGAATTAATATATTGTTTGAAACATGTTATCTAATATTATTAACTATATTATTAATGAAAATTCAAAAAAGAACTCATATTGAATAATATTTTTTCATTCACCTGGTTCATCCTTTTATAATTTTTCCATCAAAATTTTATGCTATTTTGCACTTAGATCACAAAGAATATTATCGAGCTTCCTCATTTTGTGGCTCTGCGTGACACACACTAACCAATACACATTAGTTAAACTTACATATAGTTCAAACATATTAATTTTGTATAGAATTTACAAAGAACTTGCTATTTTTTCTTTTTTGGATGTGTTGTCATTGTGTCGATCAAATTTTTTGTTACTTGAACTATTCTCACACATTTTTTGTCAATATAAAATTTGTACCATTCAATATAGAAGCTATTAAATATATTTTATAAACAAATCACATAATTTTTAGCTAAAAAAAATAAAAACAAATATGTTTTTTGGTGCATTTTAATAATATGAATGCACTGATGCGTTTGATATAGAAAATGCATCGACATGATTTTTTTCTTTTTTAAAATACTTTAAATTCAATGGTGTTATATGTATCGATAACTGCACTGTGCCTAGAGTAAAAAATGGAAAAGAAAATAACATGGATGAAAAAATAATCGAAACAAATTACACACTCATGAACGAAAAAAATTAAAAATTATGTTACAACATTTCTGGTGCGCTTTATCATTAAGAACACCGAGGCGTTATAGTCAAATAGGTGCACTAATAACCAAAAACCATTTTTTAAAAATGTGACAGGGTCGAGAGGGTTTGGATCCGATGCAATAATTGGTCCCTTGCATCACAGGCCAAATGTCTTATATATAGAAACGAAAAACCATTAAATCTAAAATGCCTAAAATGAAAATCCCTAATTGTGAAGTGATAGAGGGAGTTAAAACCTAAGGTGAAATTTTGTAGTCACATAAGAAAGAAGAAGAAATATTTTAAGGTAAGTATGATTTTTTTTTTTTTTTTGTCTAAATAATTGTGTTTCTCCAAAAGGGTTTTAAGTGAATCACCATACCCTTCAAATTCTGATCTTCTAAATAATTTTGTTGTTACAAAGTATTATGTTGCTCCATAATGCTCCTCGATATGTATCTCTTGCAAATATCTCCCCTAAACATTTTGGAAAAATAATGAAATAATGAATAACTTAATACTATTTAAAGGACTTTATGAAAAGGGTTTTGAGTGAATCACCATACCCTTCAAAT
>SNQJ01S0039967.1:109606-121657 GCA_010110895.2 Picea sitchensis
AATACCCCGCAGGGTCTCTGCGCCTGACCTCCCGGTCTTTAAGGATCATTCAACATTCACCTTTGAGCCGAATCGACCCCTTGGACTCCCAATGGAATCCCTGTGAAAAACTCGGTCCATGGTTCCTTATTTCATTCTCACGGCTTTCTGCACTTAACCGTGACCTTTCCCTGATCTTATTTTCAGGTTTCAGGGTTTCGCATTCCTCGTCGTCAAGAGTTATTTACCTCTTGAATCCCCGATCACCGATTATCTCTCTGTCGGCCTTAACCCCTCTTGACTATGCACTTGGTCCACACGACCGTGCTCACAAGACCGCAGCCTTATACTTTTCTATCGGGGTTTTGGGTTTCAAATTGCCGATGCATCCAAATTCCCATTATCCCTCCAGGATAAGATCCCTGTCCACGTGACCTTCTCCTATATGACCGCAACCATATACTTCCGTCGGGGTTTCGGACTTTCCAATGTCCAAATACAATCACCCTCTGGATCCGTGATCCTCTGCTTCTCGACGCGCTTTTACTTCAGCTAGCCCTCCTAGCTCATCCCCTGGCCCACGTGACCATTACCTCGTGACCACAACCTTACCCCTAATCGGGGTTTCAGGGTTTCCAATGCCTAAATGCATATAACCGTGGGATTCCCAACTCCTCTAATCTCGACTGGCTGACAGCTGGCCCCCACACAACGGAGCTCTCCCCCTTCTCTAATCTACTGACAGTTGGCTCCCACTCAATGAAGCTTTCCCCCTTTCTGAGATGTTGACAGCTGGCTCCCACTCATCGGGGTTTCGTGGTTCGCGATTCCAAAATGCCAAAACCACTTGTCTACAGGATCCCCGATATCCTGATGACCCCAAACGCTGATTAACAACTTCCTGTCGGGACTTTTCCCGATGGCGCCGATTGCTGCCACGCGTCCCTTCTCTGATGGACGGTCTCGATCTCTCCGGGATTTCGAGACTTATGATGTCCCAATTCCTTGGACCTCAGGAACTCCGATTTCCTGATGCCGAATATGTTGATGATCACTCGATCTCCGCCACGTGTACCTGCTAACGGACGGACCATATCTTCCCGGCATTTCGAGACTTGAGGTGTCTCGGTTTTCTTGCCCTCGAGAATCCCAATTTCCCGAGTGCCAATATCCCGATAGCTCCACCTCTTGTCGGGATTTCTTCTCCTGCTCACGAGGACTTAACTCCCTCACAACTTCTGCAAATCCAACGGCTGACGGGTATTTGCTCCAGATCTGACGGCTCAGATCCTTTCTCCTTGCACGCTCCTCCAAAGCCTAAACTCTGCACACCTTCAACCGATCCAACGGCTGACGGATATCTGAGTGAGATCTGACAGCTGTCGCTCTCCTCTTCTGTGCTCTTCTTCTGACGCCTTCCTGGACGTGAACCTTCAACGGTCCAGATCTCTTTCCCAGCCAATCTGACGGTTGTCGTTGCCCCTTCTGAGCTTCTGCACTTTCTTCCCAGACTTGGGAGAAAACTTCAAATTCCTCAAAGGCCTCGACCTTTGTCTTCTTCCTCTGCGAGCTCCTCTTACCTTGAGCCTCGCCAACGCATGTAAAAACGTTTTTCCTCCTGAGCTCTTCTTCAAATCTTTGAAGATTTGATCTCTACCTCCTGTAGAGTCTTCATGCATACACCCGCTATCTCTCCTGAGATTCTCAAACGCTCAGACCCCTAAGGTATTTTATATTCAACTTCCTTCTCCCACAGATGGAGAATACTTGGATGCCCTCCTGGCTATCCCTCTGCTCAAGCAACCTCTTGATGAGTCTACAGGGTGTTCAGCAACCCTGTGAAGATCTCCCAGTGGATTCTTCCTCTAAGTTCCAGAACTCAAAGAGTTCTCTTCACTTCTGTGCCTATCTGCACACTTCCTTGATGCCCTCCTGGCGGAGTATCTTCTCCACATAAAATTTAGCAGTTCTGTCTCTTTCCCTGTGCACCTATGCACTCGCTCAATGCCCACCTAGCAGAGCTTTACAAAATCCTCAGTGATTCTGATCCTTCTTCAACTCCCAGCAGAGTTCTTCTTCCAATGCACCGCAGCGTATACGCTCAATGCCCACTTGGAAGAGCTCTACATAATTCACAGTAGAATTTTGTCTGCGACTGTGTCTCTCATACACAGACTAGCCTCTGAGGTGTTCAACAACCTCAAAGGTTTTCTTCTTCCGAATTGATGATTCCATCTCCTGTGCCTCAACATGTCTTTTTCTGACTCTGTAGAGTTCAGAAGTGCAACCTCTGTGCACGACTCTCAGAACCTGTATTGTTCTGTCACACCCTCCTAGTGTGAAGCCTCAAAGACTTTCAACCCTGGAAATCAAAAACTCTTGCAAAATGCATGATAATATCATACATTCACAACATGAAAGAATACTCACAGACATCCACATAACACATAATTCATGCAGGAAAAACTGCTTCTGTTTTATATTAACAATGGCAAATGCCTGAAATTACAATGGTGTTCTCAAGATCTCTCTGGCTCTTCTCAAACTCAACTTCATCTGACTCAACTTACCCAAAATGAGATCTCAATATCTCTTTTACCTGAGGGGGCTCTTAGAGCACTTCCCTCCAGATCTACCTACCCTATTCGATTACATTGAATGGGTTGTCTAGTCCAGAATCGGATCTAGATCTCATCCATTACACACATTAAAGGTCGATCTACCTAATGCCTGCAAAAAGGCATGGCTCTACATCTCACCAGCTTAAACATTTAATTACATTGAATTCAAATTTAGATGAGGTTGCGCCTCTCTTTTAGCATGCGATTTGAATTCGCTGGCATGGCTAAATGGCTGGTTGGCTGACATGGAGAGCTGCTCCTACATCAAACTCCTCAGCTGCAAAATCATGAGCTCCTGCTCATGCACTTCCCCTCTAAGCGGTTGGAATCCTCTTGGATCCAAAATCATCCTTTGGAGCTGTTCATCTGCTCCATTCGGCTGCTGCTGTTGCTGTTGTGTTGCTGCTGCTTTGTTTCTTCCCAGCTTCTCCTTGCTGGTAGTGTCTGCTAATCGGATCATCAGCTCCATGATCTCTTTGATCACTTCGTCCAGCTGCTCCAGTGGCTGGCTCTGTTCTTGTAGTCTCCTCAGCTGCAAAAATGTTCGACACATGAGCAGATCATTATGATCTCCCATGCCTCCTTCATCAGTCTCCAACTTCACCTGTTGGATGTGCATGCCCTGCACTTTCACCCTCTCTTCCAGGGCTTCAATTTGATCCCATAGATCAACAAAGCAAATGTTGTCTACTTCTTCTTCTTCTGCTGCAAACTCCCCTGTTGCAGTCTTTTCAGCTTCCCTGCTGAAAATATTGAGCCATTCCTCAGAATGCTCATCATCCTCTTTTGCTTCTTTTGTTGTCAGCTCCAATGCTACAGCTTCCTCAACTTCCTGGCTGAAAGCATTGAGACATTCCTCTGAATGCTCATTTTCTTCTTCGTATTCTTGGGCAGCTCACAAAGTCTGCTCCAATTCCTCCTTGACAGTCTTAGCTGATTGTTCTGCTGTTGTTGCTACATCATCTGCAACACAGACTTCCGCCTCATCCTGGGAAAGTGGCAGGAATATCTAAATTCCCCCAATCATCAGAATATCTCTCATATCTTCCCCTGTCAATTGCACATGCTGATCCAACTCTATTTCTGAATTTATGAGACCCTCAGACAGTCTCCTCTGCTCGGTCAGCTCCTCCGGCTGATTCCAACTCATCTGCTCATCCCTTCCCACCTGTAAATATGAGATGCTTCCGCTGCCCTCCTGGCAGTCTTCGAGATCCTGTAGTGACCTCTTATCATTTCCCTCCTGGCAAATTGAAATTCCTTGGCTGTCCTCCTGACAGTTTGTGAGACCCCACAGTGATCTCAATTTTGTTCCCTTGCCCACCTGGCAATCTGGAAACCTTCTACTTCCCTCCTGGTAGTGCTTGAGATCTTCAGTTGATCCCAATTCATTTTCCAAATCATTGAGACTTTCCCCAGTCTCTGGTTCGCAGACCTGAACCCTCTTCTTATCCTGCCGCAACTTCAATTCGAGCCTCACTATTTCTCTCTTTATATATGTGAGCTCTTCATCCATGTCCTCTTGGCTCCATAGCTCTTTCCTCCCAGCATACCTACGACCTTCAGTAGCCATGTTGCTTCCTCTATTTGCCTTCCTGGAAAATCTGCTACTGTCACTCTGTATCTTGAGTGTGTCCAGCTTCATCCTACAGTCCTCCTGACTGTCTTTTTGACTGTTGCCTTCCTACAAACAAATATTCACAAAGTCCTCCAGCGCTCTGTCTTCTTCGACCTTCTCACTTCACCTGAAATCTACAGATGAAATCCCGCTCTGATACCACTTGATGGCGCGATGACGCTCCTACTTTCCCCGCAGGGTCTCTGAGACTGACCTCCCAGTCTTTAAGGATCGTTCAACATTCACCTTTGAGCGGAATCGACCCCTTGGACTCCCAATGGAATCCCTGTGAAAAACCCGGTCCACAGGTCCTTATTTCATTCTCACGGATTTCTGCACTTAACCGTGACCTTTCCCTGATCTTATTTTCAGGTTTCGGGGTTTCGCGTTCCCCGTCGTCAAGAGTTATTTACCTCTTTAATCCACGATCACCAATGAGCTCTCCGTCAGCCTTAACCCCTCTTGACTATGCACCTAGTCCACACGACCATGCTCACAAGACCGTAGCCTTATACTTTTCTATCGGGGTTTTGGGTTTCAAATTCCCGATGCATCCAAATTCCCGTTAGCGCTCCAGGCTAAGATCCCCATCCACGTGACCTTCTGCTATATGACCGCAGCCATATACTTCCATCGGGGTTTCGAACTTTCCAATGTCCAAATACAATCACCCTCTGGATCCGCGATCCTCCGCTTCCCGACATGCTTTTACTTCAGCTATCCCCCGTGGCTCATCCCCTAGCCCACGTGACCATTACCCCATGACCACAACCTTACCCCTCATCGGGGTTTCGGGGTTTCCAATTCCTAAATGCATATAACCGCGGGATTCATGACTCCTCTAATCCCGACTAGTTGATAGTTGGCCCCCACACAACGGAGCTCTCCCACTTCTCTAATCTGCTGACAGCTGGCTTCCACTCAACGGATCTTTCCCCCTTTCTGAGATGTTGACAGCTGGCTCCCACTCATCGGGGTTTCACGGTTTGCAATTCCAAAATTCCAAAACCACTTGTCTACGGGATCCCCGATATCCCGATGACCCCAAACACCGATTAACAACTTCCTGTCGGGACTTTTCCCGATGGCGTCGATTATTTCCACGCGTCCCTTCTCTGATGGACGGTCCCGATCTCTCTGGGATTTCAAGACTTATGATGTCCCAATTCCTTCGACCTCAGGAACTCCGATTTCCTGATGCCGAATATGTTGACGATCGCTTGATCTTCGCCATGTGTCCCCGCTAACGGACGGACCAGATCTTCCCGGCGTTTCGAGACTTGAGGTGTCTCGGTTTTCTTGCCCTCGAGAATCCCAATTTCCCGAGTGTTGATATCCCGATAGCTCCACCTCTTGTCGGGATTTCTTCTCCTGCTCACGAGGACTTAACTCCCTTGCAACTTCTGCAGATCCGACGGCTGACAGGTATCTGCTCCAGATCTGACGGCTCAGATCCTTTCTCCTTGCGCGCTCCTCCAGAGGATAAACTTTGCACACCTTCAACCGATCCAATGGCTGACGGGTATCTGAGTGATATCTGACGGCTGTCGCTCTCCTCTTTTGTGCTCTTCTTCTGACGCCTTCCTGGACGTGAACCTTCAATGGTCCAGATCTCTTTCCCAGCCGATATGATGGATGTCGTTGCCCCTTCTGAGCTTCTGTGATTTCTTCCTAGACTTGGGAGAAAATTTCAAATTCCTCAAAGGCCTCGACCTTTGTCTTCTTCCTCTACGAGCTCCTCTTACCTTGAGCCTCGCCAACGCGTGTAAAAATGTTGTTCTTCCTGAGCTCTTCTTCAAATCTTTGAATATTTGATCTCTACCTCTTGTAGAGTCTTCACGCATACACCCGTTGAATCTCCTGAGATTCTCAAACACTCGGACCCCTAAGGGATTTTATCTTCAACTTCCTTCTCCCATAGATGGAGAATACTTGGATGCCCTCCTGGCTATCCCTCTGCTCAAGCAACCTCTTGCTGAGTCTGCAGGGTGTTCAACAACCCTGTGAAGATCTCCCAGTGGATGCTTCCTCTAAGTTCCAGAACTCAAAGAGTTCTCTTCACTTCTGTGCCTATCTGCACACTTCCTCGATTCCCTCATGGCAGAGTATCTTCTCCACAGAACGTTCAACAGTTTTGACTCTTTCCCTATGCACCTATGAACTCACTCAATGCCCACCTGGCAGAGCTTTACAGAATCCTCAGTGATTCTGATCCTTCTTCAACTCTCAGCAGAGTTCTTCTTCCAATGCACCGCATCGTATACGCTCAATGCCCACTTGGCTGAGCTCTATATAATTCACAGTAGAATTCTGTCTACGACTATGTCTCTCATACACAGCCTAGCCTTTGAGGTGTTCAACAACCTCAAAGGTTTTCTTCTTCTGAATTGATGATTCCAGCTCCTGTGCCTCAGCACGTCTTTGTCTGACTCTGCAGAGTTCAGAAGTGCAACCTCTGTGCACGGCTCTCAGAACCTGAAGTGTTCTGTCACACCCTCCTGGTGTGAAGCCTCAAAGACCTTCAACCCTGGAAATCAAAAAATCCTGCAAAATGCATGATAACAACATACATTCACAACATGAAAGAACACTCACAGACATCCACATAACACATAATTCATGCAGAAAAAAATGCTTTTGTTTTATATTAACAATGGCAAATGCCTGAAATTACAATGGTGTTCTCGAGCTCTCTCTGGCTCTTCTCAAACTCAACTTCATCTAACTCCACTTACCCAAAATGAGATCTCAAAATCTCTTTTACCTGAGGGGGCTCTTAGAGCACTTCCCTCCAGATCTACCTACCCTATTCGATTACATTGAATGGGTTGTCTAGTCCAGAATTGGATCTAGATCTCATCCATTACACACATTAAAGGCCGATCTACCTAATGCCTGCACAAAGGCATGGCTCTACAGCTCACCAGCTTAAACATTTAATTACATTGAATTCAAATTTAGATGAGGTTGCACCTCTCTTTTAGCGTGCGATTTGAATTTGCTAGCGTGGCTGACTGGTTGGCTGGCTAACATGGAGAGATGCTCCTGCATCATCCTCTCTCTCCCTTTCACACTCTCACACACTCTTTCTCTACCCCCCTCTATTTCTTCCTCTCTCTCCCTCTCAGACTCTCACGCTCACTAGAAAGTTTGGTACAATATGGCAAGGTAAGGAAAGGAATGGTAAGGAAAGACATGAACTTAACGTAGACATAGAAAGACCTAAAAATAGACATAGACATGGAAAGGCATGAAAATACCTAGACCTATACCATGACCTACACCATGACCTAGACCTACACCATGACCTACACCATGACCTCGACCACTACAAAGGGGGTACCTAAAGGGAATGGATAACCATATATCATAGCTAAGTTGGTACCTGAATGGAATGGATAGCCATATATCATAACTGAGTTAGTACCTAAATAGAATGTATATCCATATATCAATTGTGATTAATTTAACTTATTTATTTTTTATCAGTAATATTTGTAAAATATTCTCATCAAAGAAATCACAGTGCCCAAAATAAGGATACTCACCATGACTTATTACTTCTCCTTTATATTTCATCATCTTTAAACTGCACATATATTTTGATTAATACACTCACATAGATAAGATTACTGTATATATTACATGAAACCAAAACTTATACCTAGTCTGCTATGCTCTATTGGCCTCAAGAAAATTTATACAAACAAAGAAAACAAATCACAAAGCGACCGTTCAACCATGGCCTAGACTTAGGCCATGACCTAGACCTAGACCTAGACCTAGACCATGACCTAGAAAATGGAAATAATATTTATCTATATACCATTCACTCTCTCCCCTTCTCTCCCTCTTCTTCCCTTTCTCCCCCACTCTTCCTTTTTCCTCCATTTTCTCCCACAACAACCATATAGATAAGTTCAAATTTCAAATATAGGAAATAATAATAATCATACTTTGTAATTTCAAATATAACCTTTTGATGGGTTATATATATATAACCATTGAGACATGTTTTATTTGGAGGAATTTCTAAGTGTTAAATATGAAAATATAAAACTTTAGAGACAAACAGAAAATCAAATTTATTAATGATTACAAATTGTATTTTTTTTCAAAGTACAACCTACTCATTACAAATCATAATGTTTTTCAAAGTACTATAGTCTTATTTAGTATCATAGTCATTAAATAATTAATAACGAAGAACCACCATCTGGGTTTAATGACAATATTCATAATTTGATCGATACAAGTGTCAGTTCGAGTGAATTGTGTGATAATTCACACATGAAGAATGTCAACTTGTACTTTGGAAATCTAATGAAAGATTAAAACTATATATTTGGTCATGGAAAATCTTCTATTTTATGGTCATTGTGTTGATCCTTTGTATATGAATTATAATTGGATATAAGGTCTGAATCCTAATGATTACACATGTCTAATGGCGATGGAAGGATCAAATTACTGGAGAAACGGAAATAATTCGAAGACTCTAAATACTTATGTAGCTCTTGCTAGTCTTAAAACTTTTGTAGTTGTTATTCTTGCAACATTAGTTAATTCAAAAATCTCCATAGATACATTTCCTGAAGTTCCTACTCGTTTAGTTAAGAGTGCTCTTGAAGCAAGGGAGAAAAAGTTTAAATCTCATGCAAGGAATGAATAACCCATACTGAAATTTCATCTTATGGTTGAGAACAATCTGAACATAGTTATGAATGATTTAATTGATATTAAACATGAACTTCATGTTCTAAAATGTCCGTTATGCCAAGTAGAGGAGAATAATGGAGTTGGTGGAATTAGTTCATATTCCTTTGAGACTAATGTCTACATTAGTGAATATGAGGAAATGGATGATGCCTAAATAGACTCGGATAATTATATGTTAGTCATATTAAGTATTGTGTGTGAGGATGTGATTAAGAGATATTTTGTAATTTTGGTAATTCTAGGCTTTTAGCCTAATACTTTGCATATCTTGTTTTAATAGAAATGACTTAGATGTTCCTTTAATTAATCATATATTATTTGACCAATGTGTGTTATGTTGGACAATTGGTTTGGATAGTTGGTTGTCATTGATGTCAACTCTTGGAGAGTGATCTTGTAGATTGATGTCAACCCTTAGAGATTGATTTCAACCCTTAGAGATTGATGTCAACCCTTGGAGAAGTCGAGAATCCCCAGAGATGTGTACGAGATTGTTGGAAATTTTATTATCATTTGTATGATATAGATTGATGATGAGTTAATTGGTTGTACTTGATGTAGTCTACATGCAGCCATGGAGGTGTGGTTATGGGACCTGAAGTTGATTGAGTAATAACGTCATGAAGGATAGTGAAATTTTAGGTAATACTATCATAGATGGATAGTACACATCGTTCCATTTCCAGTGATATGTGGAACACCACGTGGTTCCTCATGGTTATGGAGATATGGCCTTGTAAAATTGGAAGCCCAAAAGAACGATCAAGAAGCCCTAGTTGGTTACAATTCAATGAGTCATTCATTGAGACACACTCACACACTTATTCATTGATAATATATCTTATGATATAGTGAATTTTTATGGTTTAGTGAATGGTTTAATGAATGGTTATGGTCTATCTTGGAATTTTTTTGAATGCAACAAGAAGTGTGAGGCAGTGAAGAAGGTTCGGGAAAAATATGAAAGTTTTGGAGTTGCAGAAGGAAAGGGTTTTTGAAAAACCCTAATTATTGACATCCTCGTGGGTCAGCTAGTATCTATCTAGTGAAGAACTAGTAAATTTGGGATAAATGCTAATCCCAGGTCCTTGAAGTCTGAATAAAGTACATAGGTCAGCATCCTATAGGTTCAGGTAAACTACAAAAGTTCTTGCATGGTTATATTCTTGTTTTGATGGTTATTTTTTCTTATGATGTGGTGAATGTTTGGGGCATTTTTGTTGTGAAGGTTGTGGTACTTGGATATGGTATATGTTGAGGGGTTGGTTCAGTGAGTAGCACTCTTGTGTATGGTACAATACTGATATGGTTTCCTTTAGTTCACACCTTTGATATACTTGCACTTGATTGAGGGATATTCATGTTGTATGGTGATGTATGCATGAGGGGCATGCAAAGGTTCTTTGAGATGCTTTGTTGATGACATGGTACATATCTGCATATGGTTGTTGGTATGGTATATGGTACAATATTGATGCTTGATATGGTATATGGTTGAGATAGATTTCTTGGCATATGGATTTTGGTACATGGCATATGGTATGGTACATGTGTTGATTTACATGGTTGGTAAATGGTTGATGATGCAGGTTTGGTGCATGGTTGATGCACTTGTTATGGTACATGGTTGATGGTACAGGTTGAGGTACAAGTTGATGCATGGTTGATGCATGGTACATGTTGGTACTTGGTTGAGACACATATCTTGTGATGGTATGTGGTGATATTCATACATTCTTGGTAGAGTCATGTGTTGGTGATGTTGAGCATATGGTTTGAGATATGTTCATGGTGATATTGGCATGAGTTTCATGTGGATGAGAGTGGATATAGTTTAGTGGACGAGAAAGTGACAAATTTTGTGGCAGTGACATTGATGTGACAGTGATGCGACAATGACAGATTTTGTGGAAATGACAATGTAAAAGTCTATGATAATTGGTCTACATTTATATTTCAAGGTGGCAGGATGGGGGTTGTAGCCTCCTTTCAGTTGGATCTGAAGAATCATGGAGTTGGAGATTCCTTCAAGTTAGATCTTGAGAACTAGGTGGTTGTATCCACCTTCTGGTTGGATTCAGAGAACCCAAGGGGTTGTAGCCTCCTTTTGGTTGGATCCAAAGAATTCAGGGAGTTGTAGGTTCCTTCAGGTTGGAGACTATAAATAGAGGATAGTAACCTCCTTCCAGTTGCAGATGGAGAATTTGGAAGTTGGTTCTTCCTATGAATGAATTCTTGATATATATAAGAATGTGTTCCTTGGTTTTCTCCCATTTGGGTTTCCACATAAATACTGGTGTATTGTGTTCTTTATGTGATGTTGATTTTATGTTAATTATGTTTATATATATATATATATATATATATATATATTGGATGCATTCATAGATGATACAATGATGATATAATGTTGAACATTGTTTTTAAAGTGAAAGAATATATATTGTGGTTAAAAGTGGTAAAAGTGTTCATACTAATTCACCCCCACTCTCAATATTCCAAAAATTGGTATTAGAGAAGGTTCCTTCAGGAAACAATCCAACCACTGGAAGGAAGATCATCGAGAACAATAGTTTGTATAAAAATGGAATACCATAGTTTTATGGAAATAACTATTCATTTTGGAGAAGAAGGATGAAAACATGTGTACAAGCACAGGGATTTGATGTTTGGAAATCAATAATATATGGATTCAAAGAACCTGCCACTCCTCCAATAGATAACGATGGAAAGAAACTCAATCAAAACAATTTGAGGGATAAAAAATCTATCCCGAATGGTTTGGTTTATTTAGTATATGTCAAGGTTATGCATTCTAATTTTGTAAAGGAGATATGGAATGTTTATGAAGGGGATGCCAAAATCAAAGGAGCCAATATTCAAACTTATAGAGGTCAATTTGAACAATTGAAGTTGAAAGAAGAGGAAGGCATTGTAGCCTACTTTCTACAAGTTGATGAAATAGTGAATTCTATTAAAGGTTCGGGAAAAGAAATGAATGAACCAGTCATTGTTCAAAAGGTACTAAGTGTTGGATCACTGAGAGGGGGGGTGAATCAATAATAGAGAAATTTAATCCTTTTTAACCATATAATCCAAGTGTTATATCAATGT
>SNQJ01S0039967.1:122773-141375 GCA_010110895.2 Picea sitchensis
TCTCCCCCTTTGGCATTGATGGCAACACTCTGATGCAATACTGAAATCATTTCATGCAATACTGAAGTCATATCACTCATGCTCCCCCTGGAACCATGCTTGTGTCCTCTGCATCCCTGTGACCATTATATTGGACACACCAACCACACTTAGAGGGGGGGGGGTGAATGATTGTAGGGATATTTTTCCCAAAACTTCCTTCTTACTCAAAACTCATTAGTTAGAAATCACCATGCACTCATTACTTATTGTTGTCATTTATAACCAGTTAAATATGAACACATATCAGCAACATATATCAACAATATATCATCAAACAATCATCACCACAAGGAACACAAAGGACACAAGATGTATGTACAATTTTCTTTTTATTACGGACTTCAATCCTTGGGTTTTTTCAGCAACAACTAAATAGAGTACAACTCTACAAGAGCACCAGATCTATATGCAAGGCTCAATTTACATCCTCAGCACCAACTGAGATGAGGCAACAATCCTCCACATATATCAATCTGTCATAGGTACGCGACCTATCAGTAGTGCAACCTGTGTGTGTACATTCTTTGGATCACTACAACCCGCGTATGTACGCAGTCAGTCTGTATTATAGCCTATGTATGCCTTCTGAGTTACTTAGGGTTTTTCTCTTCAAAATCAACTCATATCCTCTGCAACCTGCAATCATATTTTGTTTTGTCTTTCACTGTTCAAACTGTCCCACAACCAGTAACAACTCATCCAAGCTCTCCAATAACTTATTCATGATTCTCAACCATACAATATGAATGTTACTCAATCATGTATAAGAAACCATTATACTATATCAATCATATCAACACTGAATCATAAGAGTTCTTCTCACTCCATCAACCAACACAAATCACATCATTACAACCATACCAAGAATTCCTTAAGAATTCACCACATAATAAGAAATAATATCCATTAAGACAATAATATAACCATACCATAATTTCTATGGCATATCTGAGCCCATAGAATGCAAATATGGAACCTACATCAGTCTTCAAGATCCTGTCCTCGGCTCAACCACCAATATCCATGACGTCATCCACTGTACACACCCTGGCTTCATACAACCAGCGTATGTACGTGCCCTATCTCACTGTAGCCTGCATACACCTTAGAAAATAGGGTTTCTGAACCTCCGAGACTTTTGTCATCATGATCTCAGACATTGCCAAAACTTTGATGTATCCATGAGATCCTCCTCACTCTCTCTCTCTCTCTCATAATAGATCTTCAATTCATGCTCAAGAGATACACAAGATCTACACAAAGATCCTCCAAAAAAATGTTTCTTTCACAAGAGACCCTTGCCTCTTATTTATACTCTTCATCTTCTAGGTCACTTAACCTATTTTCCTCATTTTTAGGGTCAACCACTTTCCATAATTATAAAGTTCTCCATTACTTTATCATTTGAATATTCCTCCTTGACTTTGTCACCTCACTTTATCATTTAAATAATCTTCTTTGATTTTGTCACTTCACTTTATTATTTAAAATCAGAGTCTGTGTACACCTTTAGAAAATAGGGTTTTTGAACCTCCTAGACTTTTGTCATCATGATCTCAGACATTGCTAAAACATTGATGCATCCATGTGAGATCCCTCCTCACTCTCTCATAATAGATCTTCAATTCATGCTCAAGAGATACACAAGATCTACACAAATATCCTCCAAAAAAATGTTTCTTCTACAAGAGACCTCAGTTTCATTTATAATTTCACTTCTGTGGTCACTTAACCTATTTTCCCCATTTTGGTCAACCACTTTCCATAATTATAAAGTTCTCCTTATCATTTGAATAATCCTCCTTGACTTTGTAATTTCACTTTATCATTTAAATAATCTTCTTTGATTTTGTCACTTCAATTTTATTATTTAAATAATCCTTCTTTACTTTGTCATTTTACTTTATCGTTTAAATAATAATTTCTTCTTTGCAATATCTTTAACTTCTTTGACCTTTTGGGGCTTCAAGCCTTCATATGAGGGTCCTCCAACTTCGTAAGGACATAACTCTCAAACCATGAGGAGTTATGTGACATTCCACATACCACCGGAAATGGCATGACAAGCACTATCCATCTAGGATAGTTTCACCAACAACTTCATTGATCTTAATCTCATTATTCCACAATAAAACATGGGTTCTCCAACCATTCTTCTAGGATAACTCAACCGTAAATTGTCTTCCCATGAGGGCTTTCACCATAAGGGGACCACTTTGGAGTTCATCCATTTGTGCACCTTATTAACCATGATAAGACTATAATGATCAATATAACTATGCATCATATATCAAAGAAACAATATCGATCCATCTTCATCTTTCATGACATCATATGCACGACATATATCCGTTCTCATCAAGGACAATACATATTACATTTGACATCAATCATCAATCAATCAAACCTTTGGAATCAATCAATCACTTGACATCAATAAATCAAACCATTGGCATCAATGACAACATGATCCAACAATCTCCCCCTTTGGCATTGATGGAAATACCAACATTGATGTCAACACCAATAATTGATGTCAACATGTAGACAAGGCATGCTCTACATCAATAGTCATGTGACTATCTCTCCTCGTCATGTAGACAATGCATTATTTACATCAATAGTCAAGTGACTATATCTCCTCATCAATAAACATCAACCACATTAGTGTGATTATCTCTCCCCCTTTGACATCAATGGAAAAGGGTCATTCTCCCCTTGGGGATGCCCCCCTGTCTGAATGCCTCCTTGGGGCTACTCCCCTTGTCTGAATGCCTTTGATCTTCATCTGAATAATTTCTCCCCTTTTGAACAAGATATAACACTCTGATGTAATGCTGAAGATACATCTCTCATACTCCCCCTGTGACCATTTCTCCCCCTGGAACTATGCCTTTGTGCTCTTTCTTCAAGTATAGGGGTCTTTTCTCCTCCTAGAACCATGGGAAGTTTTATCACCCCAAGAAACTCCTTAGGGTTGTAGGCTAAGGATGGTTGGTAACTTAAAAATAATGTGTAGGTATGATTGGAACAATGGGGTATTTAATGATCAATGTAATAGACAACTCATGATACATCTAAAGAAACAGTGCTTTCAGGAAACAATAATCAGATCAAGTAATTTGAAAGGAGAGGATGAAGAACACTAATCTTGATTGCCAAATACAATTGGGTGTAGGTATTAATACAAGATAGAAAGAAAATCCTTCACTTCAAATCTATGAGCTCAATCAAGAGATAACAGTCTTCATAAGCTAAGATAAACTGAAATGAAGTACAGAAATGGAAACATGGATATTTCTAATATTGAAAACGAAAGGAGACTGCAATTTTATTATATCATAAGAGTCTATACAGTAGCACAAAAATGTATCCCAATTTGAACCCTTGTCTCTTATAAAAGATAGGCATTTATAGCCTTTTACAATCAGTTTTTAAGATCCTAAAAACTTGGATCTATTTCTAAAAATAGCAATTCAAATTAACTAAGCAAATCGATAACAAAGACTTAATGGCTAGACTAGCATTCTTATTGTCTTCAATCTGAAAATTTGATTTCTGTATTCTTCAGCTTCTGGAATCTGTTATGTCATGAAACATGGCAAAAGCACCTGTCTTGGTAGCTGGATTTCTTCAGTACTCATAGTCGACACTTTAGGAGATCAGTTTAGCATGTGGTTTTCAAAACTCCCACGAATCTCTGAGGCAGAGTATTTTTCGACCAAGTTGTTAATCCTTTAATGCTCTGGAATCTCTTTAAATCCCGTGAAAAATGCCCTGCTCCATACTTAGATTTCAAAAATGCTTTTTGTGCTTTCACCAGCTAACTCACCTTATGATTCGCTGGTTAGCTGGTGAAAGTGTTGCCTTTCACCAGTTAACTAGTTGTAAAATTTCCCTGTGTGCTGGTGAAAGCTCTACCTTGGCCCAAAATGAACTTTCACCTCCAAAAATGTGGTTCTATAAAAAACTAAGTGTGTCTCTACTTTGTCCCCTTGCATGTTCACAACAACCTGAGCTAGCACTTACAAGTCTGGATGTGACTTTTTCTTTTGCTTCAATTTTGTAATCTTCCTTTTAAGGCGTTTTGCTAACCACCATGGACTGTTATAGTCTTTGGTGATTTTCTTTTTCCTCTTCTTGTCCTTGACACTTTCACGAGCTAGATTTTCAAATGCAGCATTTGTTTCTGCGAAATTATCAGATAGAGTCTTGTATATTTACTTTATTACTCTCTCTAAGACCTCCTGCTGAGCGATCACTTCTTTAAGTTGCTTGATTTTTTGTGTTTTCTTCGACTTAGTGCTCTTTGATGTTTCCCCTTCATCTGTGTGAGTAAAGGTCTCACAATTCTATGCAAATTCAATGGAGTGTTTAGGGATTTTGATGGCAGGGCTCTCATCTTCTTGCTTTGTCTCTGAGTCTGTATATGGCAGGTTTAAGATGTTTGTTTTCTTTTATGTAGGCTGCTCTATAGTAGTTTCAAAATCCAATTTTTTCTTTGACCTGTGAGATATTACACTAGAGATCCTATCTTCTGGGGGTCCTAAAAGGGTTCTCCTCTTCCTTGAGCTTCTTTGAGGAGTCAACTTTCGTTTTCCAGTTTTCTTTTGTTCATCCATGGGCTAAGTTTGAGTTTCAAAGCCCTCCCAAAAAAGAAAATGTTGCCAGGTCCTTCCTTTTTGTCTTAACTCCTCCAGGATTATCAATTTCATAAGGCCAAAGTGGCAAAGAGTGTTCTTCATACTTAGAGGTTCAGCTCTAGTCTTTTTATAGACTTTAGTTAAGCTCTTATGCAAGAAGAAAGGTAAATTTAGGAGAGTTTTCCCTGTAAAATGGTCTAAGAGCTTGAAATGATATAACATCAGTTTGTCGTATTTGCCTTCTGAAGTTATGTAGAGTTGGATGCCCTTAAACAAATCCTGCCACTCATCCTCTAAATGGGAAACTGGCATGCTCTTCTTCCATGCATTATTTCTGAATTCTTCCTTTAGATATGCTCTGAAATTTAGGTTCTTGGTTGCTGTCGTTTTGAACCAACTCTAGCCTGATCTAGGTAAACTGGTCACTGCAGCAATGGCAACTTCATCCACGATGATTTCTAAAGACCCAACACGGGATTTATTTCCATCGAACGTTTTATCAAATGCCTATGTTGTTGATTGGTGACAGTTGTTCTATAGCTTTTTGACATATCCCATACAGCCTGCGTTTAAGAAGTGTTTTTGCACCTCTGGATGCGCCTGTAGAAAGGACAGACTGTCCAATTCTTTTCTCAACAAAGAACCACTGCGTCTCCTTGCCATATGTAATTCAAAACCCGAAACGATTTTGCACACCAAATACTGCAATCTGCTGTTTGGGCCAAGGTCTTGCACTGGTGAAAACAGTTGGCTCTGTCTTTCAAAATTGAAAACTTAGCATACGCTTGTGGATGATGTGTGTTGGGGAAATGATGGGCCGATTTGATGTCACTAGCCAAGTAGTACCGCTCCTTCTCCTGTGATGATGGATTTGGATTCACCATTTCCAATTCCCTGATCATGAAACATGCATTTCTGAACGAGATCCGCTTTGCAATCCGATTTAGACGTGCAAACCCGAATCTCCATCATTATACAATTTCACCAGTGCATCATAATGATTGCATGACGTGGGATGAACATGTCATCTTTTGATTTTTTAAAACGTGGAGAAAACACACGTGATCCCCTCTTTCACTAGCTATCAGCTCGTGGGAAGTGCTCCTTAGCTGTTGAAAATCGTCGCTTTCACTAGAAAAACTCAAAACAAATTTGGAGAAAACTACCAATAGCCATGCTATCAACCAGAAAATGCAATCATAGTGACTGATTCATTTTGGGAGCTAACAGGAAGAAGAATGACTCCCACTATGGGTATGTCTCCCCCTATCTTCTCTTCAAGATGAACAATATGCTACCATATGATGATCCTTGGACCTGTTCATGCATCAAACTCATGCCATACCAACCATCATGAAACAAAACATATGTCAACAAGAAAATAGAGAATCATGAGTAGAACATCACCCAAGTACATCATGTACCAGTTGTGTGCCCATCATACAAAACATCCATGTACATCAACCATCTACATTAATACCATACAATGTGCCATAAGATCTCATCAATGGAATGTATCAACCATATTCCAACATGTGCATCTACCAATATGCCAAACAAGTGTCATATCACCCATGATGTGTCTCCATCATGAACCAAGTGCCATAACCAAGTATCTCAAACAAACACCAATTGTTGTGCTAATCAAGTAATACCAATGGTGTACTATCACCAAGCATATGCCATATATGAGTGTACCAAACATGCATATCAATGTGTATCACCACATGTACCAAGAAAGTACATAAACTCACCAACTACATGTCCTAATATGTAGCTCATCCATATGCCAAATGCATGCATCAAATTTTCCAACAAGTAAGCTTCCAATAATACATGATAAGATATATCAATGAAACTTCAATATGCACCAACCATGTACCCCCGTCAGATCAACCTCAATCCTCCATTTACTATAGCAAATACTAAGCATCCAACAATACATGTACTAGTAGTATGTTTCAATATATCAATGACATATCTAGCTAGCATCATCAAGATATATCACATAACCAAGGTGCCATAACTTCACTTCCATAACCAAAATTGTTCTTCAACATAAAATGAATCAATCCATACTCATGGGTTGGTGCCATGCATCCAAGATAGCCTTTCATTATTTTTTTATCATCACATTACATAATCCACTATAGAATCATGAAAACTTGCAACAAACCATGTCAGACCCTACAACATAGAGTTATACCATCACATCAAGATGCAACTCTTGTGCATTGACTTTTTCCCAAGGCTTTACCACATATACATGGTTTGCTGCACAGACAACTCGCTTATGTACACAACCTATTCAAGGTCAGCCCGCGTATCTACACGATTGTTACCATTGTCACCCATGTATTCTTTAGTAGATGACACACTTGATCTTTCTTTAAGGCTTCCATTCTGCTATGGTTGCTCAATATTATTTACCCACTTCTGAAGGTGTCCTTTCTTCTCAGAACTTGAGCTCTGAGCTTCCATATTTCCAAATATGTCTCCCTTCCTTACTTCATTCCTACTATGTGAAGTCCTCATCATGAACTTTCTTCTTGTGTTCCAGCAATCCTGGTATTTGTATCCAAATCCACTAAAACGGTAGCATCTCATGTTGTGGCAGTGAAAATCAATGTGTCCTACTTGATCACATCTCCAACACCTTATGGTGTTATGAAATCTTCCATTATATCTCCTTGCATGATATCTACATTCCAAAGCTTTGTGACCATATTCATTGCATGAATAACATTGACCATGAAAAATACTTTGCTTTGGTGTCCATTTTCTTTGAGGTGTAAATATGAATTCTTGAAGTCTTCCTTGCTTTGTTCTTTTGAAACTTTCCTTTCCTTGTGTGGCAACATTGTCTTCATCTTTTGAGGGACTTACCTCATGCTTCTTTGAGGTGCTTGCTTCAGCATGTGTAGCTTCTTTCTTGTATCCAAGACTTGATTTATCATTTGGTGATCTTTGAATTTCCAAGATCTCATTCAAGATTTGTGAGCTATTCAAGAATTTGTTTGACTTCTCTACTTTCTTTCTAAGATAAACAACTTCAGATTCTAACTTATGACATGACTCTTCCTTTTCATTTATTTGATTCTTCAGTAGTTCCTCTACCCTTTTGGCTTCTTCAATTTGGGTCTTAAGATGGATAATAGTTTCAAGGCTTTTTCTAATCTCATCATCTACCTTTATATCTTATTTCTCATTATTCAGTCTTGTGATCTCTTCTTCCTTTCTTTCTAATTGAGTCTTATTCCTCGCTTCTTGTTCCTTGAGCATTTCCCTTAACTTCAATATGTGCCTTTTACTCCTCCTAAGAAACTTCTCAGTGTTATCTGAAAGATAGCTATAGTCTATATAATAGTGGTCATTGCTATATTCATATAAACCATATTCAACTTTCTTTTGAAGTTCTAATAGATATTCTTCTATTATTTCCATGGGATAACTACCATCAAACTCTACACAAAATATTTCTAGATTTTCTTCTTCACTTGTAGAGAAAAATTCAACATCATCACATTTTGAATCATTGCAATCAAGAGTCTTTGGATATTCTTTACCTTTATTTGAAATACCTTCGAGATCTCCCTTTTTGCCAACATCATCACATGATTCTTTGCTTTTATTTGAAATGTCTTCAAGATCTTCATTTGTGCTAACATCATCACTTGATTATTTGTCTTCATTTGAAGTGTTTTCAAGATCACATTTAGAAATAATGCATTCAAGAGTTTTTGGATATTCTTTACCTTTAATGATCTTGATGGAGTGGTCTTCAACATATTCTTTCTTGTTTTGATATGTCTTCTCTAGCTTTAGCCATAGATACTTGGTGGAAGTGCAATGTCCCATGCTCTCTTTGATAGGGCTTTAGAGTCCACTAAGAATGGTCTTGAGAGCCAATGCATCATTCGTCTTTCCTTCCCTTTGAGATGAAAATTTTGACTTGTTCTTCAAGGAAACCGATCCACCAATGGCTTCCTTCCAAATAGCCACTCCAATTTCCTTCAAATGTACTCTCATATCTATTCTCCAAGTAGAATAATTTTCCTCATCAAGGATTGTAACTTCATCATCCTTTTGTGTGTCTATAGATCTCCTCCAAGCTTGTTAAGTCTTATAGTGAAGGCCTTGTCTGATACCAATTGTTGGACACACAGACCACTCTTAGAAGGGGGGGGGGGTGAATGAGTGTGGGGATCTTTTTCCCAAAAATTCCTTCTTACACAAAACTCATTAGTTAGCAATCCCCATTTACTCATTACTTATTGTTGTCATTTATAACCAGTTAAATATGAACACATATCAGAAACATATATCAACAATATATCATCAACAAATCATCACCACAAGGTGTGTGTACAATTTTCTTTTTATTACAGACTTCAATCCTTGGGTTTTTTCAGCAACAACTGAATAGAGTACAACTCTACAAGAGCACCAACTCTATATGTAAGACTCAAATTACATCATCAACATGAACTGAGATGAGGCAACAATCCTCCACATATATCAATCTGTCACAGGTACGTGACCTGTCAGTAGTGCAGCCCACATGTGTATGCGCTCTGGCTCACTACAACCCGTGTATGTACGTTGTCAGTTTGTATTACAGCCTACGTATTCCTTCTAAGTTATTTAGGGTTTTTCTCTTCAAAATCAACTCAAATCCTCTGTAACCTGCAACCGTATTATCTCCTGTCTTTCACTGTCCAAACTATCCTACAACCAGTCATAACTCATCCAAGCTCTCCAATAACTTATTCATGCTTCTCAACCATACAATATGAATTCTACTCAATCATGTATAAGAAACCAGTATATTATAGAAATCATATCAGCACTAAATCATAAGAGTGTTTCTCACTCCATCAACCAACACAAATCACATCATTACATCCATACCAAGAATTCCTTAAGAACTCACCACATAATAAGCAATAGTATCCATCAATACAATAATATAACCATACCATAATTTCTATGGCAGATCTGAGCCCATAGAATGCATATTTGGAACCTACTTCATTCTTTAAGAGCCGGTCCTTAGCTCAACCACCAATCTCCATGACTTCATCCACTGTAGGTGCCCTTTCTTCATACAACCCGCGTATGTACGTGCCCTGGCTCATTGTAGCCTGCATACACCTCAGAAACTAGGGTTTCTGAACCTCCGAGACTTTTTCCATCATGATCTCAGACATTGTCGAAACTTTGATGTGTCCATGAGATCCTCCTCACACACTCTCTCTCTCATAATAGATCTGCAATTCATTCTCAAGAGATACACAAGATCTACACAAAGATCCTCCAAAAAAATGTTTGTTTCACAAGAGACCCTTGCCTCTTATTTATACTATTCATCTTCTAGGTCACTTAACATGTTTTCCTTATTTTAAGGTTAACCACTTTCCATAAATAGAAAGTTCTCCATTACTTTATCATTTAAATATTCCTCCTTGACTTTGTCACCTCGCTTTATCATTTAAATAATCTTCTATGATTTTGTCACTTCACTTTATTATTTAAATAATCCTTCTTTACTTTGTCATTTTACTTTATCATTTAAATAATAATTTCTTCTTTGCAAGATCTTTGAATTCTTTGACCTTTTGGGGCTTCAAGCCTTCATATGAGGTCCCTCCAACTTCGCAAGGCCATGACTCTCAAACCATGAGGAGTTATGTGACATTCAACATACCACCAGAAATGGCATGACAAGCACTATCTATCTAGGATAGTTTCACCAACAACTTCATTGATCTTCATCTAATTATTCCACAATCAAACATGGGTTCTCCAACCATTCTTCTAGGATAACTCAACCATAAAGTTTCTTCCCATGAGGGATTCACCATAAGGGGACCACTTTGGAGTTCATCCATTTATGCACCTTATCAACCATGATAAGACTATAATGATCAATCTAACTATGCATCATATATCAAAGAAACAATATCGATCCATCTTCATCTTGCATGGCATCATATGCATGAAATCTATCCATTCTCATCAAGGACAATACATATTACATTTGACATTAATCATCAATCAATCAATCCTTTGGCATAAATCAATCACTTGACATCAATCAATGACATCAATCAATCAAACTATTGGCATCAATGACAACATGATTCAAAACATTTCTCCCCCTGGAATCACACCTCGTTCCTCTGCATCTGATGAATCTCTCCCCCTTTGTCATCAATGGAAAATGTATCTTTCCATCTAGGGTTGCTCCCCCTAACTGAACTGTCCTCTTTATGGTGCTTCATCATGTACATCTAAGACATATAAGATCAGAATTCAAAATCATTCATTTTGGAGTAGAAATAACTTTGAGTCTCTAGCGAAGATACTCAAAGGATTCTCGTGGAAGTGGTTTTGTAAAGATGTATGTGACTTGTTCTTTTGTGCCCACATACTCAACTTTGATGTTCTTTTTTGCAACCTGTTCCCATAGAAAGTGATACTTGATTGGAATGTGCTTCATCTTGGAGTGCATCACCAGGTTCTTTGAGATACTAATAGAACTTGTATTATCACAATAGATTGGAATGGTCTCATCATACTCAACTTGTATATATGTCAGAGTTTGTTTCATCCAAAGAACCTGTGTACAACATGTTGTTGTTGCAATATACTCTACCTCGGCTGTAGATAGAGATATTGACGATTGTTTCTTACTTAGCCATGATACTAAACACTCACCCAAGTAGAACGTTGCTCCACTGGTGCTTCATCGGTCATCAATACAACCTGCCCAATCTGCATCTATGTAGGCAATAAGAGATAGATCCTTTCTTTTTGGATACCATAATCCAAACTCTTATGTTCCTTTGAGATATCTGAAAATCCTCTTCATTGCTAACACGTATGATTCCTTTGGTGCTTCTTGAAATTGTGCCACCTGTCCAACTTCCTACATTATATCCGATCTGGATACTATCACATATAGTAGGTTGTCAATCATTGACTTGTATTTCCTTTGATCTGTAGACTTTGAATCATCATATTTTCTTAGCTTGCAACTGTTTTTCATGGGAACGATAACTGGTTTGCAATATTCCATTTCAAACCTCTTTAGCATTTCTCTAATATAATTGGTTTGAGAAATATAAATTCCTTGGTTGATTTGACATATCTGAAGTCCTAGAAAGAAGGACAGTTCTCCAAGTAATGACATTTCAAATTCATTATGCACATCCTTTGCAAATTTCTGGCTTAAACTTTCATCATCACTTTTAAACTCTATGATGTAGCTGGTCCAACTAGATCAGTATGCACAATTTCCAGTGGTCTTGTCATTGAATATTCCTTTGATTTCAACCTGGTCTTTGTTTTCTTTCCTTGTTGACAATGCTTGCATAAAGTGTTGGTTGGTTTTGTGATCTAGGGAATTTCTCTGATTGTTTCTCTTATGCTGACTTTGACAAGGTTATCAAAATGTATGTGACCCATTCTTCTATGCCATAACCAACTTTCATCTTCCTTTCCTAGACAACACTTTTCATTTCCAATTTCACTTAATACATATATGTTGATTGAAGTTCTCGCAGCTATAACAATCAATTTTCCTGAACCTTCTTTTCTTATCTCGCACTTTTGTGAATCAAAAGTAAATTTATGACCTTGGTCACACATTTGACTCACACTTAGAAGATTATGTTTCATCTCTTCTACTAGTAGAACATTTTCTACCTTGGTATTCGTATTCCCAATTCTGACTGTGTCTTTTCCAATGATTTTAGATGAATCATCATTTCCAAAGGATATTGATCCATCTCTTTCCTTTCGTAATGTAAGAAACCTGTCTCTATCACCTATCATGTGTTTTGAATAGTCATTGTCAACATACCAACCACATTTCTTCTACCTAGATTGTAGAGAGAGTGTGCATTCTTCATTTCTGTACTGATCCTTCTTTCTTATCCATGTCCTTTTATGAGGTTCATGTTTGTGACTGTTGTTATTCTGTTGCAGTTCTCTAGGACGAACTGTCATTCTGCAATCTTTGGCCATGTGTAAAAAATTGTTACATTTGTAACATTCCACTTCAGTTCTCAAAGATTCAAGCATGTTGTAACTTATTCTTTATGTTTCACTAGGCCTTAAAGTTGTTTGTGTTCCTGTTGTTAGCTCTGCAATTTATAGCCTTATGTCCAAAATTATTACATGCATAACATAAACCAAAAAATATAGTTTGATACCTGGGAGTTGAAGATCTTCTGAAAGGAGGTACTCTTATAAATTCTTCTTCTTCCTGAGGCCTATCAGTAATTGTTTATTATGAAATCTGAATATTCTCAGTGGAGGAGTGTCCCTGTAATCTTCATTGTAGATCTTCGTACCCCCCTTGATTGTTTCTGCATATTTCTTTGGATATGTTTCTTGCTCTGTTGTTTTCGATATTACTCCTTTTTCTGTCTGATTGTATCCAAGTCTGGACTTGTCATGATGAGATTTTTGACTGTTGATAATGTCATCCAAACATTTTGAGTTTTTTTGCATATTTTTCTTTTGAAGATCCTATCTTAATGTGACAATCTATCTTAATGTGACAATTTCTTCTTTGCAAGATCTTTGACTTCTTTGAACTTTTGGGGCTTCAAGCCAACATATGAGGGTCCTCCAACTTCGTAAAGCCATAACTCTCAAACCGTGAGGAGTTATGTGACATTCCACATACCACCCAAAATGACATGACATGTACTATCCATACAGAATAGTATTACCTTCAAATATTTTAAAAATCATGTCATTATACATGAAGCAACCTTGGGTCCATTACCCAAACATTTGTGCTACTAGAATTCGATACCGGACTTTCTTCAAGTGTTGACATAAATGACAACCAACCTTAATCAACACTAAGGTATCTACCAATTATATTTGATACAAATATTTCATCCCTAAAGGAAAGAGCAGACCTGGATACGATAATAATGGATGAGATACATGGAATATTTACAACTTATGAAATGAGGACAAAATAGGAAATTGCATCCACAAAATAAGTGGGTTTTAAAGCATCCAAAAGGACAAAGAAGAAGAAAAATCCCAAGTCAAAGAAAAATTGCAGTTGTATCGATGATTCGGATGAGGATGAAGAAATGGACAACTTTGTAAGGAAGCTAAATAAAAGAACCGATAAGTACAAAGGTATGCTTCCCTTAAAATGTTTTAATTATGGTGAAATTCGTCATTTTGCAAATAAGTGTCCTTATGCTAAGAATTCATATAGTGACGAAGAGGAGGATCCCAAGAAAGAAAATAAATATCATAAGGGAAACAAGAAAGATAAAAGGAAAGTATTCATGAAAAATATCTACTCAAGAGAAGACAATTCTTCATTTGATGAATGTGATGAAATCAACAGTGACTTAGAGAGAGTACTCTTTATGTATATGGAAAATAAGAAAAATTACGAAGAAGGTGAAGTTTATTTTGAGGCAAAATTAGTCATTCCTTTAACTGAGTTGAAGAAATAAAGGAAGAAAAACATCTACTTGAAAACCCAACTTGAAGAAGGAAAATGAAAGGAAGAATTAATGCAGATCGAGATGATAAAGAAATAAAAGGAGTGAGAGAAGCTTGAGAAGGAAATCATGACATTGAGAGTTGAAGTAAAAAATATCAACGAGGACTTGAAAAGTTATCAAGTGTTAGAAAACATTCTCCATAGTCAAAGGACATACATTGACAAATACAGACTAGGATACAAGAATGTTCATTTTAAGGAAGGTTCAAGCTCTGTGATGAAAGTAACAAAACAAAGGAGTTATGAAGAAGTTCTCAAAGGAAGGAATCATGGTAAAACAAATTAGAAAGGGATGAATACAAAAGACCCTCTACGTTTAGGCAACAAATAAGTTTCAACCATTTTGAAATAAACCAACCAAAGAGAAGATCTTGATCAACCAAGGAAGAATTACAGAAGGACTACACGACAAAGAAGATCATTCGCTTCTAGGTATGTAAATTTATTTTATGGTCATTGTTTTAATCAAGGATGATTTTAGGGGCTAAGTTTTGCTCATGGGATAATTTTCCATAGTCTTTCCCAAAAAACGATTCACCATTCTAAAAATCATTCACCGAAATTATATAGGATAAAATTATTTTACCTTAAAAATTGCCAAGAATTTATACAAACTATATAAAATCCTTAGAAATTTGAATATTTTTACAAAAATATCGCCAAACATTTATAGTTGGCATATGAAGGATTAATAAGATTTTCCAAGGTTTCTACATTTTAAAATAAATTTTCATCCTTAAAATCATCCCTCGTTTTAATTGTACTAACTTTGGACATAAAGTTGTAGATTGCAGGGCTTATGAAAGAAATGATCATGCAAGAAATGAATATATGGTTCCACATAATATTGAATGTTACAAATGACACAACTACAGACACATAGCTTGAAATTGCAGAAGTGTCATAAATCATCCCATGAAAGAAAATATTGATGACAGATACAAGAAGGTTTGGAAAAGAAGTGAAGAACAAGAAGAGAAGGTAAATGAAGAATAGGTCCAAGGAATTGTGCTTATGGGATTTGCAATAGCACAAGATCATGATGGATTTACAGGAAAAGAGGAAAGTGTCAGAATTTAGGAAGAGGATGAAGAAGAAGATGTCAAAAATTAGGATGATGAAAAAATTCAAAAAGAGGAAGAAGAGGAAGATATCTCCACAGACGAAGAGGAAGATTAATCTGCATCAGAGAAAGTATTTTTCTGAGCCATCCGGCTTGGAGAATCCCAATAAATATGTATGTTGAGAAGGAAGAGTCTATACAGAATTTGAGATAGATAAGAGAACTATCCTTCGTCCAACTTATAGAGGTTGAGGAGATAGATTCAGAGTAGTCATATAGGAGAATTACAATATGACATATTGATCGAAAAAGCAGTGTTCCCACACATGTGTCATTTGGCAGTTACTCACGTAGAAGTTTATGATTGTATTTAAGAAGAGATATCTTTAGTACAGGTTGTTCCAATAGATATATCATATCCATAGACATATTTGATTCATAGAAGTCTTTAGTACATTGACAAATGGGTCAACATTGTAAACAATTGAGCAACAGAGTTATGGATAGTTTGTGACATATGGAAAGACATGGATTCGTAAGATGCTTAGTAGGTTTAGATAGATATATACTAGTGGATGAGAGCATGATTTCAGGATATATTGGTTCAGATATTGATTTAGAAATCAACTCAGAGACAATTGGATGATTATGATAAAGGAATATTTGAATGCTTTAACTTTGAATGTTTTTTATATATGTCATTGAATTACATGAGGAAGAACCAACGAATAATAAGTAGCACTAGAAGAGAGGAAAGGAAACATTTCACAAGTATTTCTACATCTTGAAGAGAAGGGAAACCATCAAAGAAAGAGATTCAAAAAGGAATATCAGTAGTATGCAGACATGGGGAGACATATCCATAGCGGGAGCTATTATTTTTCCTATGATTGGCTAGAGTAGGTACAATGTCAAGAGGAGACATATTAACATGGGGAGATAAAATTTGGTCAAGGAGGAAGAGAAATAAAGATGCATGAAGACAGGGGGACTAGCGCCAAGGAGAGATACCCTTTTCCATTGATGTCAAAGGGGGAGAGTTTGAAACATTAGTGAGGAGTGATGATCATAGGGGGAGCATGAGCATGATTTTTGTCATGTCTAAGTGGTTCCATCATTGTTGGTGTTTCCATCAATGCCGAAGGGGGAGATTTTTGGACAGTTGGTTGTCATTGATGTCAACCCTTGGAGATTGATCTTGGAGATTGATGTCAACCCTTATAGATTTATGTCAACCCTTGTATAAGTCCATAATTCCCATAGATGTGGACAAGGTTGTTGGACAGTTGGTTATCAACTATATGATAGATATTGATGATGAGTTGGTTGGGTGCATTTGATGTAGCCTACATGCATCCATAGAAGTGTGGTTATGGGACCCAAAGTTTATTTAGGAATAAAGAAATGAAGAACAATGAAATTGCAGGTAAGACTATCATAAATGGGTAGTAGACATCGTGTCATTTTGGGTGATATGTGGAACACCACGTGGTTCCTCACGGTTAGGGAGATATGGCCTTGTAAAGTTGGAATCCCCAAAGAATGGTCAAGAATCCCTAGTTGGTTACAAGTCAATGAGTAAAAGGAAAAAGTGGTTGTAACAATAAATTCAAGGAACCTTAAGATTAAGGAAAGAGGTTTCCTATAAAAAGTATAAATACACCTCATGGAGTCATTTATTGAGACACACTCACACACTTATTCATTGATAATCTATCTTGTGATCTAGTGAATTGTTATGGTTTAGTGAATGGTTATGGTCTATCTTGGAATTTTTTTCAATGTGAAGGGAAGTCTAAGGCAACAAATAAAGTGCAGGAAAAGTATGAAAGTTTCAGAGCTACATAAGGAAAGGGTTTTTTAAAAACCCTAATTATTGACATCCTTGTTGGTTGCACTATATCTGTCAAGCGAGGCATCCTCATGGGTCATCTAGTGTCTATCTAGAGAGGCACTAGTAAATTTTGGATAAATGCTAATCCCAGGTCCATGAAGTCCGAAGAAAGTACACAGGTCATCATCCTACAGGTTTAGTTCAACTACATAAGTTTCGGTAAGGTTATATGCTTGTTTTGATGGTTATTTTTTCTTATGATGTGATGAAATCTTGTGCCATTATTGGTGTGATGGTTGTGGTACTTGGATACAATATATGTTGACTGGTTGATTGAGTGAGAAACAATCTTATGTATAGTACAATACTGATATGGTTTCCTTTAATTCACAACTTTGATCTACTTGCACTTGATTGAGGGATATTCATGTTATATGGTGATGTATGCATGAGGGGCATGCATAGGTTCTTTGAGATGATTCATTGATGACATGGTACATATATGCATATGGTTGTTGGTATGGTATATGGTACATGATTGATGCTTGATATGTTATATGGTTGAGATGCATTTCTTGGAATATGGTTGGTGGTATGTGTTATGGAATATGGTATGGTACATGTGTTGATGTGCATGGTTGGCACATGGTTGGTGCAGATTGAAATGCATGTAAATGGTTGAAGTACATGGTTGATGTACATGGTTGTTAAATGGTTGATGATGTAGGTTTGGTGCATGGTTGATTCACTTGTTATGGTACATGTTTGATGGTACATGTTGAGGTACATGGTTGATGGTACATGTTGAGGTACATGTTGATGCAAGGTATAGGTTGGCACTTGGTTGAGACACATATCTTGTGATGGTATGTGGTGATCTTGGTACATGTTTGGTAGATTCATGTGTTCGTGATGTTGAGCATATGGTTTGAGATATGCTCGTGGTGATGTTGGCACGAGTTGCATGCAGATGAGAGTGGATCTAATTTATTGGATGAGATAATGCAAAGTTTTTGGGAGTGACAGTGGTAGTGACAGTGATAGTTAAAGTGACATAGTTTGTGGCAGAGTCCATGACAGTTGGTCTACACTTGTATTTCAGGGTGGTAGAACAAGGAAAGGAAAGGGGTTTTAGCCTCCTTCCAGTTGGATATGGAGAATTAGGGAGTTGGAGCTTCCTTCAGGTTGGAACCTGAAAACTAGGTGGTTGTAGCGACCTTCCATTTAGAACTAGAGAACCCAAGGGATTGTAGCATGTTTTTGGTTGGATCTATAGAATTGAGGTATTTGTAGCTTCCTTCAGGTTGGATCCTGTAAATAGGGGGTTGTAGCCTCCTTCCAATTGTAGTTAGAGAATTTGGAAGGTGGTTCTTCCTATGAATGAATTCTTGATATATATAAGAAAGCATTTTGTGGTTTTCTCCCATTTGGGTTTCCACACAAATAATGGTGTATTGTATTCTTGATGTG
>SNQJ01S0039967.1:141385-157046 GCA_010110895.2 Picea sitchensis
TTGTGGTTAAAAGTGGTATAAAGTGTTCATAATGATTCCACACCCTCCCCCCCCCACCTCTTAGTATTCCAACATGTTCTCTTTATCTAAAGGATATTTACAAGAAATATTCATTTGAAAGATATTTTGTTCATAATTTCTTGTTTCAATGTACTTAAGCCAATGCATAATTTAATCTTTCCACTCCTATAGATTTTATACTATGCTCAATTTTTGTAAGGAATTTTAAATTTTGTTGAGAAAGAAGAATTTGTAAAAAGAATAAACACTTTTTCTTTAAAGAAAAAGAGAAAACAATTGGTATCCTTTATGCACATTAGGTAGATTTATGTCTAAAAAATTCAATATAAAGTTATAGATAGGTGTGAGATCACAAATTACACCTTTTACAAGTTGAACCACTTAATTTGTCTCAAAATCGACACTAGGGTGTTCATTTGACTCTGAGGTAGTTTTGCATTCAAATTTACATGAAATCTTAAATCTAGTTACATGAAATCAACCTCTCATGTTCTTCAATTGCACTTTAAATGACATATGTAAATTTACAATATATCTAACTCTATATTACAACCTTTAAAACAATTTTTGAGCTACAAGGAAGTTTGAATGGGCATTTTAATCTTCTCACTTAGTACAAGTTTGACCTTGTAAATTACATATTATTTTTGCACAACAAAGTCTTTTATGACTGAAAATGAAAAACTGACCTTGATTTCTCTCATAACCACCATCCTCTGATTCATCAAAATGTCGTGAATCTTTGTGCATAGAAATCATCCTTTTTGGAGTGTAAATTCACTACGAATTGTACAAACATGTTATAAATATTGTAATGATCAATTTATAACTTAAACCCTAAATTATGGAGCCTTAAACAACTTTGGACGTGCAATTTAATATAGCCAAATTTAACAATTTATCTCTTTGGTTTTACAAGACAATTTTTAGCCTTTATGCACGTCGGGTAGGTACCTCCAACCATGTACCCGGTATGTACCAATCATGTATCAACTACTCATCAATTATGAATCATCAATATGTACCAAAATCATCAACTATACTCCTCATGTATGTGTTAACTCATCAACTACTTGTCTCAACCATGTACCCAACATGTACCTCAACCAAAATCCCTCATCAATTTCATCATCCAAATCTTTTTTGTAACTCTGTAATAGACTTGGTGTATATGATCACATACCCGCAAACCTTCCTTAACTTTAATAACAAGAGACTAGCATTTTCATCAAACTTTACTTTAGTCTGACATGACTAGTTTTGGATTAGTCAACAACCCTAACTTGAAATAATCATAAATATGTACCTATAATGAATAAAGATATGAAAATAGTACATAATATTCTTCAATGTGTTTTATGCAATTATTCCAGGTGTCACTACTTGGAACCTCTCAGAAAAGGAGTTATAGAAAAAATGGCATACCTTGTTGAGTTATGGCTTATTCTAGAGAGCGAAATTGTAGAGAGTGCCACGAATGAAATATTTGGTGTATAGATCTGAAAATTGTACACCGAATACTACAGACTGTAATATAACCAACACATTTTTTCTTACTGAATTTGGATATGTTATGAATAATTTATGACGTTTTTACCCGAAACACATGTTTTAGACTAGTTTCAGGACTAGCCACAAATCATATTTTCCACAGAGTGTAAATCCAAAAATACAACGACCCACAAGCTAAAATTTGTACCACAACTACTTGGATATGTTTCCTCAATGGCCTCCCAATTTCACGGTCTGAATCAGTCTAGAAAAAAAGTTATTGTGAAAATGGTGAGATGGCCTGTAAATAACATACCTTAGAAAGTATCATCAAAAGAATTTATCCTCCCTTGAATTTCAGCCTTCTTTACTTCACCTTCCCTCTGAAATTCAGCTTATATATCCTTTGGTTACCTTAGTCACATGTAGATATTCAATATGCTCAATTTTGATTGAAATGAGAGAGCCTTGCCTCTTATTTATACTTTCATGTAGCTTCCTCAAGGGGTTACCTTTTAACCATCTTAACCCACTTTCCTTATTTTAGGGTTAACCCACTTCTAACCACTTGTCAACTTAGTAATTTCTCCATTAAATTTATTATTTTATTATTTAAATAATTTGTTTTGTATTCACTTTGACTTATAGTACACTCATCACTTCACTTTTATTATTTACCTTCTAAAATCTCTTAAGCCACTTTGACTACTTTGACCTTTTGGGGCTTCTAGATGACTCATGAGGGTTCTCCAACTTCACATGGCCATAAATCTCTAACCGTGAGGAGTTATGTGATGTTCCACATACCACTGAAAAAGACATGGCATGTACTATCCATCTATAATATTCGTACCTGCAAATATATCAAAACTCATACCATTATCCATCAAACAAACTTGGGTCCATTACCCAAACCTTTCTCCAACTTCACATGGCCATACTCTCTAACCGTGAGGAGTTATGTGACGTTCCACATACCACCAGAAATGGCATAACATGTAATATCCATATGGAATATTATTACCTAAAAATATATCAAAACTCATACCATTATCCATCAAACAAACTTGGGTCCATTACCAAACCATTGTGCTACCAGAATTCATTACCATACTTTCTTCAAGGGTTGACATCAATGACAACCAACCCAATTAATCAAAACTTACCCTAATCAATATCTAAGAATAATGGTGGTTGATAATCTTCTTCATAGAATAAATCCTAGTTCTCGAAGGAATGTTCATCAAAATCCTCAAGGTATGAACGAAAATCATCAGGAGGACATAGAACTAGGTCACTGTTGGGTGCTTGGAAAACATTTTCAGCTACATAATATCCTTGTTGCCAAATGTCAAAATTAGTAGTAACCTCACATAATATTTGTAAAGGAAACATTTGAAAATGACCCTCAATGTCATAAATGGGATCCCCATCATACCCAATCACATCCCATTTATGTTTCCCAACGTGTATGAACTCATAAATATTATCAACCATGTCATTACCTTTACCATAACTTGAAGGGATTAAAGCATCCAAGGGATCCTTTAACCATTCTTCACTATCCAAATCACAAAATAAAGCATCTTCAAAATATTGGAAAGGTAAATAACTTACCATATTCACTTCTTGTTGTGCAGGAGTGTCGAAGACTTGGATGACTTCATCAAATTAAAGAGAAAGCATCATTTATTTGTCCTTATAATTTTCCCCTACATATTTAGCTTCATAATACAGAGGGTCTAGCTTGTTCAAGGATTCCCTTTCTTCTTCACCTTTTGAATCATAGAATAGGGTATCGTCAAAATTATGAAAAGGAAAGTGACTAACCTCATCCTCTTCTTTTTGTGCAAGAGGAATATGATTCCAGATGGCTTCATCAGAGGGAGGAGTGCACATTAAGACTTCATCATCATGTTTGATATCTTCATGCTCTCGTTCTTCAACCAGGTCTTCATTATCCTCATTAGAAGCATGAATAAATTCTTTCTCTTCCTCATGGGATTGGAAACCTTCATTAGGATCCCTCTCCTCAACCTCTTTTTGGTCGATGACTTGTTCCCTTATTTCCTAAAATTTACTAACAAATATCTCAAGGGAAACTAATCTCTTGAGACTAACAGTATCTGGGGTATCTTTGGGGTCATCAACTTCGATTTTTGGAGTAAAGAGGTGTTATCCCTTGAACAAGGAGATATTTTCCTCGATTTGTATAGCCATGTGATAAGCTTCTCGGATTTCTCTTGGCCCCTTTTTACTGAGGAGAAACCCTAATTGCACTAAGAGTGCAATGGTATAAAGGTAAACAAGGTACTTTTCTTCAGGACGATGGCTTATAGGAATTTGTTGTAGCAAATTTTCAAACCTGGTATGGAATTCTTTGACAGTCTCGTTCTTAGTTTGTTTCATGTACTCAAGTATTTTTATTATCATGTGGATATATTCTAATTTAATACCCCATTTTCAAGAAAGGTTTCTTCTAACTAGTCCATAGATGTGATGCTAGCATCAGGGAGATCATCATACCATTTCCTAGGATTTCAATGAAGAGTGGCAGAGAAAATTTCCATTGCCAAATCTTCAACATCATCACTAATAGGGTGGATTTGAAATAAATCCCAAAAATTACTCATATGATCTTCAACCCTAACCCCATCATTACCAGTGAATCTAGGGATCCAATTTTTATACCTCGGAGGCATTTGTCGAGGGTAACCACAAATTTTACTCATATCTAAGGGTTTAAAATTACCTGGGTCCCATTGAGAATCCATGGTTTGCCTCATCATCGGTGGAGTCAATGGATAATTCTTCTGGGTATTATCAAAGGGAAAATATGGAAAGACCCTTAGTGGAGTCGATAGGTAATCTTTGTGAAATGAAAGGCTTTGATAAAAAGTCATACCGAAAAAAAGATTGTTTGAGGAAAATTGACTCGATGTCCCCGGCAATGGATCACACAATTTGTACTTTCCAAATGCCTAAAGGAAAGTAGGCCGAGATTGGTGTAACACGAGGGTAATCCAAAGATTGTTATTTGTTTGGAAAAATATAATGAGATATGAAAGCCTTCACACTGATAAATATTTTTTCCAATTGCAAGTTCTCAATAGATACAACTCAAGTAATGTCTTTCAAAGGGTTGTCAAATTACTTAGGACAACGTCAAATTAACAACTATGACAACAATAGACAACTTCAGAAAAGTAGCTTGTTAAGGAAATTTAGTAGATACTTTTAGCATTTAATGATTGTGGCTTGCCTAGTATAGTTTTATGGGTAATTCTCTTCTTAATATAGGATGATTAGGGTTGCAAACGGTTATTGTACAACAATGATAACAACAACAAAAAACTTCATAAATGCACTTAGAATGACAACAAGAAATAGATCAGAACCTTAAGATGATAGTGCATGGGCTTATGCAAGTTCTGAGTTAGTTAGTAGGGTTAGGTAGGTTGTACAATAAAGTGTTGTAACAATGATTGTAACAAAATCAAGTTAGTTTTTGGTAATCCTAGATTAAGTTATCAAATTAGTCAGGTTGGTAGGATAGAAAATGAAATTTGAGTGTAGGTTGATCTCTCAAGAAGGAATACGTGAAGACTAGTGCCTCTATGGGGGTGATGGAGTCAACAGGTGGAAATATTTACTTGGAGGAAACAACAACCATGATATTTTTTATCTAAGTAAAGGATTAACTTAGGAAGAGTAGTAGCTTAAGTATTTCTAAAATCCAAGCTTTGAGAAGGTAAGTTAATTAGGGTGTAGGATCTTCTAGACCCTACTGCCTCCTTCTTCTTAGACTTATTAGAAATTAAATTTACATGCAACCACAATTAATCAAGACCTCTATAGTTCTATCACTTTAGGGATTTAGAGGCTTGACAATATAAACCAATTAGGAAAAGTATAGAAAATACAAAGTGAAGAAGTAGTACATTAAGTTCTTCACTTGTAGGGTTTATCAAGCATGCAATTTCATAATCTTTATCATGAGTAGAAAATGTACTATAACCATTCAAAAGTAATGACAAAAATAAAATTCACTTACTTCACCAAGAATAATCATGCATGAAAACACTAGATTACCAAATGACTTCACCACAATTGATCCAAGTTGAAAAATATAGCTTCCAAGGCAAGTGTGCCTTCCTTATTTCAGCCAAAGACACCCCAAATAGGGCACAAATTTCAGTCCTCTTCTCTTGTATGATATTTTTTCCTGTAAAAATGAATGTACTTTATGCTTATTTATACAAAACTTTGACCTTTAATTAATTTTAGGTCAAAAATAAGGTCGACCCGACCAGTTTACAATATAATTCAATTTTGACATAATAAAAACTAATTAGCAGCTAAAGACACCTCCAAGGGTGACATCATTCCCTTCTAGGGTGATGTTGAGGCCTAAAGGTGGAACATTGAGCCTAAAATGTAGGGAAATTGGCCTCCAGAGGCCCCAGATGATGCACACACTTTCCACCAGGCTCATAAATCCCTCCAAAATGAAAACCCTAACTTTGAATGATGTCTAGGGTCATGATGGTGACGTCTAGGGCCCTCAAGGGCCAATGACCATGTGGAAGAGAAAGGTTCCCTTGGGTCTAGGTCTACTAGGGTTCCTCCAAAGAAAATGTCCTTCTTTTTCCTAGTGAAAATCTTCAGTTTCATCTTACCCCTGACTGGGGTTGTAGCATCCATCTATGGGATTTTAAGCCCTCATGAAGGTTTGAGCTAATCATTCCCTCATGTGTACCTATCCATCGGTAAAGGTTCTGCAACAACAAAAAGTACACCCTCCAGGTTTTCATAAGTCACAGGGATCATAGCATGTAAATCACATCCAATAATTAAATTACCCAAACATGTGCATCAAACCCCTCTTAACCCAAAAAAATGCTCAAAGGCGTTATGCAATTTGACAAGTTAGGTTTGGAGAAGGTCTCAGGGTGTCCTATTGGGCTAACCTCCCTTAAGTTTGGGCTGTTTCCTAGGTGGGATCTAATCCAAGTCATGTAAGTTTATGAGGTGGCATGGGGTACATGTAATAACAAGGAAATGTAAAGTCTTACCCATGTGTTCCTTTGTAGAGGGTGAGTTGTACCTTGTCATAAATGAAATTGTTTCCTATCCCATTAATTTCCTTTTATTCTTAGCTTTAGTTCCTTTGATATTTTTCTTTTGTGCTTCAAGGGAAAAGTTGAGGGCCACTAACTTGGCTTGATGACCAGAGGTGAAAATGTTATCCACAAACCTTTCATGGAAATGAGAAGGTTGGCTTGTGATGAGACCCCCTTTCTCTTGGCTATGCCACCAAGAGTCATTACCCTATTTTGGTGACTAAATAGGTGGTAGTGTCATACCGCTACATGCCCATGGCCATAATAGGTCATCTCGTGATGAGACCTCCTATTCATCAACTAGTACCTTGAGTGTTTATGTATCTTATGGGTCCCCTTTTCTTATTGAGAAGATTTTCATTGCTTTCTCAGGGATCCCTGGGTGAAGCATATCAAATGTTTCAACATTGGCTTTTAACTCTTGCCAACTACTTTTACCCTTTGGGCCTTTATCTCCTTCTTCCCACAAGCTAAGGTACAACCCTTCCTAGCGTAGCCAATCCTAATGCCCAAACAAGTATAGGGGAGACAGAAGAAATAAATATGGAAAGTGGTAAGTATGGAGGGAACAAATGATGTATTTTCACAAACCAACCCAGTGACAACCCATCCTAAAGGGAAACCAACTTACTAGGGCATCGTGTTACCCTTCCAGGTACAAACAAGGAAAAGAGCATAATTTCCAAGCAAACATCATGAAATGAAGAAGGATTTGATACGACATATTCAAGTAATTCAAAAATCAGAGTGATACATACCATGATACCCAGACTCATTACCTCATGGAGCAAGACCCATTGCTACTTTAGGACCAGACTAGTGGGATGGATATTGTTGTTGGTGATAAATGGACTGTACTGAAGAAAAGAGGGGCCCTCCAGGACAATGCTCAAGTTGTATACCTCTCAATACTCCATGTCTAGGACCTATGGGCCTCAAGATTTGATCTCCTTAGTTATCCCTATGGTAGGGAATAACAAATTATAATGAGATAAAATCATTTCCAAATTTAATAATAAGGTTTCAAAAGCATTGGATCTATGGTTATGAAGAAGTTGAATATTTTTATGTCTTTCTTGATTTTATAAGAAGAGTAGGGGATAAGATCAATAACCTAATTATGGAATGTGAATACCCCTCAAGTTATCTTCTTGTGTAAATAGAGGAAACAAAGGATGCATGCCTTTTCCTATGTGGCTATATGGGAACAAAATATGGTGGGCCTTCTCCACTGAAGCATGATGATGATCTACTTGATGAGGCTCATCCCTCTCCTCCCATGATCCTTTGTTGCCCATCATTTTATAATTGGAAAAGGATGAATAACTACTACCACATGTCTAATATGTTGAGGAAATTTAAGATATGATTAACATAGAATATCTTATTGGATATGGCCCTCAAGAAGCACTTCGTCTTTCCGTTGAAGTTGATGAGTCCATTGAAGATTTTGTTGCAATTATTCAAGAAGAAAATGATGATTAATATTCTTCTCATGCTTCCATTGGAAATCAATATACAATTCAAGATCAAGTACATGGACATAACCATTATGAAAAAATCTCGTCTTTCCGTTGAAGTTGATGAGTCCATTGAAGATTTTGTTGCAATTATTCAAGAAGAAAATGATGATTAAGATTCTTCTCATGCTTCCATTGGAAATCAAGATACAATTGAAAATCAAGTACATGGACATAACCATTATGAAAAAAGCATCCAGACATCTGTTAGTCCTCCACCACATGAAATTTAGGGTTTGATATGCTATACTCCTTTCCAATATTTTGAGTTACATGTTACATCTTTTAGCATCTTGGAAGAGGAAAATATAATGGAGAAACACTTATTTGATGGCGAGAATGACAACAAAGAGATAGATGATATTGATTCTCTTCTATATATTGAAAAACATAAATGGGATATAAGCTATTTTTATTTTGATGGGGATTCCATTTATTATACAAATGATGATGGTTTTAAAGATGAAATTGTAGATTTGTAGACTTGTGGACTATTGGAATATTCACCAATACTGAGAGGGGGGGTGAATCAATATTGATAACTTTTTACCACTTTTAATCACAACATGTAAACATTAACTTATCAAAAATGTATCACTTATGATTACATTCAAGATATCATAAACATATAACCAAAGATACACAGTACACAAGAATTTTACGTGGAAACCCAAATGGGAGAAAACCGCATAATGTTTTTTAATATATATATCTTGAATATGACATTCACCAGAAGCACCAACTTCCAAAATTATCCAACACCAATTGGAAGGAGGAACCAAACTCATTTTTACAAGCTCCAACTTGAAGGAAGATACAACTCCCCAAATTATTCAGCTCCAACTGGAAGGAGGCTCCAACCCCCTAGTTTACATGCTCCAACTTGTAGGAAGCTCGAACTCTGTAGATTCTCTATCTCCAACCATTAGTTTTATGAGTACCAACTCAAAGGAAGCTGCAACTCCCATGCAAGCACCAACCTATTATCTGAAGACAAAAATCTTCCCGTGCACCACCCAACCTTTTAGAAATATAAATGAGAGACTCAACATGTCATTGTAACTGTCACTGATATTGATACAGCATCATCATCATCATCATAAATAAGAGACTGGACCTTTCATTGTTGTTTTCACTAATACAGACCCATCATCAAAGGTGGTTCCACCCAATAACCACATTAATATCATTCCAAGATCACCAATAATATCCCCAAAACATATTCCCAAAATCACCAAGGTATGTATAAAACCATATGCCAAGATATTCTTTAAACATGTGCCAAGAAATTCAAGATATGCCTCAAAGAATATACCAAAACATTCAATATACAAGCCTAAAAAAATAAGAAAAATATACCTTTCAACATGTAAAAATCCTAGCGCATGAGATATCAGATCATCAAACCTTAACTATTCTTCTAAAAATCCCTCACACAAATCTACACCAAATGATGACATCAAGCTGCTCACAAGTCACTGTCACTGAAGATAATTTTTGTCACTATATTTTTCACTATAATTTATGCAAAAAATTGGGTCCCCATATAGATCCTAGGTCCACATGGGTCCACATATAAATCCCAACATCACTTCTTAAACTTATCCTGAACACCTGTTCAGGACTAGTTTTTGGATTAGTCACAAACCCTAACTTCATACAAGTATAACTCCTTACCTATAATGAATCAAGGTCTAAAACTTATACCCAATATTCTTTGATATCGTCTCTGAAATTCCTCCAATTTTATCTCCTTTATTTGTCACTGAAAAAGAGATATAGCGAGAATGGAAGACCTTCCTGAATTTTTTCCTATTCTAGAGAGAAAAATTGTAAAACATGCCATGTAAGAAATATTTGATATTTGATTCTGAAACTCACAAAAAAAGTAGTAAATATTGTATTGTTTCCAATTCAATTGGTCTCACAAAAATTGGATCCTCTATGAATAAGTTATGACTATTTTACCCACAACACCTGTTTGAGACTAGTTACAGGATTAGTCAAAAACCCTATCTTCCACAGAGTGTATATCAAAAAGTAGAATGACCCAGAAGCTGAAAATAGTACCACATATACCTTGATATGTATTTACAATAGCCTCCATGTTTTTCTATCTAAATCATTCTAGAAAATACATTATAGTGAAAATGGAAAGATGACCTTTAAAAAACATACCTTAGAACACATCATCACAAGACTTCATCTCCTCTTAGAATTTATCCCTTCTTCACTTCATATTCCCTTTGAAATTCACTACCAAGCTTTTCCTAAGAGATCAAAATATTTAATGATGAAAATGAGATGTTCTTAATGTGTATTTATACTTTTCCAAGTACTTCCTTTACTTGACTTTAGGGTCGACTTGTAACTTATTGTTTGCAACAACTTTTTCTCCTATACTTGACTTTAGGGCCAACTTATAACTTCTTGACCTTAGATATGGGGCTTCTTGAACATACTTTGGGGTTTCATATTTAAGAGGGAATAACTCCTCAACCGTGAGGAACCACTTAGCATGCCACCTATCATTGGAGACAACTTGACGAGGACTATCAATCAATGTATGTTTTGCATGCATTTTCAATGTTGTTCATACTCTTTTTCTTCAATCAACTTCGGGATTCATGACCACATCTCTTGGGCTTATTAACCACTTAACCATATTTCTAGGTATTCTTGTATAATTTTTCAAAGAGTCTTCTCATGAGGGCCATGCTTAAATATACTCCATAAGGGGACCACTTTGGAGACTTCTTCAAATACACCCATCACTTCTATAGGATTCCAAACTTTCTTTGAGTCTTATTATAGGGTTGACATCAATGGAAACCAATTTTCCAACAATGTCCCCCTTTGGCATTGATGGAAAGACTCATACTCCCCATGTGACCATTTCCCCCCTGTCTTCATGCACTCCCCCTATCTTCATGCACTCCCCTGTCTTCATGTTTTTGTTCTTTTTCTCCCCCTTTGACATTAATGACAAAGGGTAACTCACCCTGATGATTTATCTCCCCATGTCTTCTTGATTTTGATATTTCTCTCATGATCTTTCTCTCTAATAATATGACTCCTAATGGTTTCTCCCCCTGTCTTCTGACAATTTATCTCCCCCTTTATTCTCTACAATATGTCATATAGATTAATGTGGGGCTTCTTGTATATGTTTCCTTTCCTCTCTTCTGGGGATTCTTTTCCATTGGTAATTCATGTTATTGTAATCCACTAATGTATGTGAAAATAATTCATGTCAATTTTCCTTTATGTCATGTCTTCATTTGACATCAATGACATAATCAACACCATTCAAAAATATCTCCCTAAGATCATGCATTCATCCACAGTCATGTATCTTCCGCTAGACCTACAAAATGATAAGATATTTGTACATGTGTCACAAAATTTGTCATGACACTACTACTCAACTACACACAATGATGACCCATATGTCACTTTACTATTACGAATATCTTCTTCGAATCTACTGCAAATGATCACTACATATTCCTACTTCTCATTTTGAATCAAATATTTCCACAAGTGTGCAACAAGTACACATTCTTGAATCTCTAATGAATATATCCTTTCTTGAATAAATTCTTGGAATCCTCTTATACAATCATGAATCTCTTCCTCAAGAGTGTGCCTTGTAACTTCCAGCTGACCACTTCATACCTGCATGGGGATGTGTTTCGAAAACTTCTCCTTAATCAACTAATCTGTCACAAGACATTCTAGACCTATGCCATCAAACTAATTTTAATCTTCCTTCCCAAAATTTGTAAATAAACACTTTAGACTACCCGAAAGATACTTCTCCAATATGTAATAGTTATTTCTTCTTAGACTCCCTCTCTTCAATATTCATTTTTCCTGGGAGTCTCCAAGATTAATGGCTTAGAACGTATATAAGATTTCTCTGTTGCAGGATCATTCTCTTGAGTTTTGGAATCTTCCTCTTTACCTATAGATTCATCATGATCTTGCACATCTGCAATCCTGTGAGTATGATTTTTTGGAGTTCTTCAGTCACCTACTCTTCTTGTTTTTTCTTTCTTCTCCAAACCTTCTTATATTTGACATCAATGTTTTCCTTCAAGGAATACTTCAACATTCTTCTACAATCATGAGCTATGTGTCCATAGTTGTGGAATTTGTAACATTCAATATTGTAGGGATCCACATAAACACCTCTTTTTTGAACATTTCTTCCATACGCTTTGCAGTCTACAACTTTATGTCCAAAGTTATTACAAGTAAAACAATAACCATAAAAGAAACTTTGATACCTAGAATTAAATGATCCTCTTTTTTATGTATGCCTTCTGAATTAATTCCTTAGCTGATTGTAATCTTCTCTTATGTTGTTTCCTTCACAATGATTGAAGCTTATTTGATGCATGTATATAGAAGGTATTCTTGGAGATATACCTATTATGCATTCATTCCTTCTTGAAACTTGTTGACCATGATCCCTTCCTTTGAGAATGTCTGCACAATTCTTAACTTTCTCTTCATTCTTCCTTTTCGACAACCTGGAACACTTTTCTTTATCTTTCTTTACTAGCGATGTGGAGCTTCCTCTTTCTTCAATGCTCTTGTTGTTATTGGAATTTCCATATTCTTTTCACGAGGGATCATGAATGTATCCAAAACATGTTTTATCGAATGGTGAATTTTGATAGCTGAGAATGTCTCTTGTAATTGAGATCTCTTCAAGTTCTTGTTGAGCTTACCAACTTCAACCTTCAATGAGACAACTTCTTCTTCAATCTTCTCACAATGTTCTTCTTTCTTCATCATCTAGATCTTCATTACTTCTTCCATTCTCTTGGCTTATTCAAATTGGGTATTCAAGGAGATGATTTCTTCTTCAAGTCTTCTTTCTTGTTCACTAAATTTTTCTTCAATCTTGTTTAAGTCCTCAGATATTTCTTTAAGATGAATTTTCAAAAAAAATTCTCTCTTCTCTGCTTCCTTTCTTAGAGACATTGAGTGTTTCTTCAATCCTTCTAGCTTCTTCTAACTGGACCTTTAGATTTATAACAATCTACTGGACTTATTTAGAGTCTTTGATCAATTCTTCCTTGAGGTACTTTCTTTCCTTCATTTCTCTTTTTATCTCACTTAAGGGACTGATTAGTTCTTCTTCAATATCTACTTCACCTTCTTCTTCATAATATTCTTTGTCATTTTCAAGTTCTTCTTCTGGATCTATCTGACATGATGATCTTCTTTCTTCTCGTTCTATCCCAACATCTCGATCAACATGCCCAATATCTGTGATAAGAGGATATTCCTTAATGTATAGATTATGCATTTTATCCCAAACTTCATTGGATGATGAGCATTGTCCTACTTTGAACTTTACCGAATCAGGTAATCCATCCAAGATAGAATCCATTGTTATTTTGATGTTCCTTTTTAATTCCTTATTGGATTCCATCTTCGAAGGTTTATTTTAAGCAGTGTGTTCTATAACAATTGAGTGTCAAACATCATACCCCTATTCCTATAGAAATACTTTCATTCTTGAGCACCATATACCAATTGTTGGAATATTCACCAATACTAAGGGGGGTTGAATCATTATTGAGAATTTTTTACCATTTTTTATCACAACATGTAAAAATTAAGTTATAAACATTGTATCACTTATGATTGAATTCAATATATCATAAATAGATAACCATAGATATGCAACACACAAGAATTTTACATGGAAACTCAAATGGGAGAAAACCATGGAATGCTTTTTAATACACATCTTGAAAATTACTTTCACTAAAAAAAACAACTTCAAAACTTCTCCAACACCAACTGGAAGGAGGCACCAAACCCTTATTTATAGGCTCCAACATAAAGGAATATACGACTCCCCAAATTCTTCGGCTCCAAATGCCTAGTTTATAAGCTCCAACATGAAGGAAGCTCCAACTCTCTAGATTCTCCGGCTCCAATTGGAAGGAGGCTCCAACCCCCTAGTTTTATGAGTATTAACTCAAAGGAATTTGTAACTCCCCTGCAAGAACCAACATGCTATCTTAAGACACCAATATTCCTATGTGCCACCCTACCGCCAAAAACTATAAATGAGAGACTCAACTTGTCACTATAATTGTCACTGATATTGATACATCATCATCATCATCATCATAAATAAGAGACTCAACATGTCATTGTTTTTGTCACTGATACTAATACATCATCAAAGTTGGTTCAAACCAATAACCACATAAATCTCATTCCAAGATCACCAATAATATCCCCAAAATCACCAAGGTATGTATCAAACCATATGCCAATATATGCTTTAAACATGTGAAAAGAACTTCAAGACATGAATCAAAGCATATACCAAAACATCCAATATACAATCCTCAAAACAAAAGGGAAAACATACCTTTCAATATGTGAAAACCATAGTGCATGAGATATCAGATCATCACACCTTCCTCAACTATTCTACTCAAAATATCTCACACAAATATACAACAAATGATAACGTCGAGGTACTCACAAGTGACTTTAACTGAAGATAATTTTTCTCACCGTCTATGTCACTATAATTGATACATAAAAACTGGGTCCATATAGAAATTGGTTCCTCATAAAGATCCTAGGTCCACATTGGTCCACATATAAACCCCAACATCACTTCTTAAATTTATCTCGAACACTTGTTTGGGACTAGTTTCTAGATTTGACACAAACCCTAACTTCGAACAAGTATAACATCGTGATTGTAATGAATCAAGGTTTGAAACTTGTATCCAATCCTATTTGATATCTTCTCTGAAATTCCTCCAAGTTTTTCTCCTTGATTCGTCACTAAAAAAGAGATATAGTGAGAATGGAAAACCTTCCTAAATTTTGTCCTTTTCTATAGATATAACTTGTACAACATGCCACGCAAAAAACAATTGGTATCTAATTTTGAAACTCACAAAAACAATACAACAGATTGTACTCTTTCCAATGCAATTGGTCTCACAGAATTTGGATCCTCTATGAAGAAGTTATGACTATTTTACCTGGAACACTTGTTTCAGACTAGTTACAGGACTAGTAAAAAACCCTATCTTACACATAGTATATCTCAAAAGGTACAATGACACAAGATTAAATTTATATAATAGGTACCTTGATATTTCTTCTCAACAACCTCCAATTTTTTCTATCTAAATCATTCTAGAAAAAAGTTATAGTGAAAATGGAAAGATGACCTTTAAAAAACATACCTTTGGACACATCATCACAAGACTTCATATTCACTTAGAATTTCTCCCTTCTTCACTTCATGTTCCCTTTGAAATTCACTGCCAAGATTTCCCTAAGATATCACAAGATTGAATCATGAAAATGAGAGATTCTTAATGTGTATTTGTACTTTTCCAAGTGCCTCATTTACTTGACTTTAGGGACAAATTGTAACTTCTTGTTTGCAAAAGAATTTTCTCCTTCACTTGACTTTAGGGCCAACTTATTGTTGGACAACTGAGA
>SNQJ01S0039968.1:11063-23848 GCA_010110895.2 Picea sitchensis
ATATCATGAGAGAATTATTCAGATGGAATTAACTTTGAGGCAACATTAGCAAGTAGGTCTGCATCTAAATTATGATCTCTAGGAACAAACATAATATTAAAAGTAGTGAAATGAGGTAACAAATCCCAAACAATATGTTGATAATTTTTGAGATGATTCGAAACACAATGGATAGTATTATGTACATGTTTGACAACAATCTCATAATCACCATAAACCTTAATTAATTGAATAGTCAAATCAATAGTCATTTTCAAACCTTGAATTAATGTCTCATATGCTGCTACGATGTTTGTACATTGAAATTCCAATTTGCAGGCTAGAATGGTTCTATCACCATTGGTATCTTGCAAAACATAACCTGCTCCAGCACCTTCATTAGATTTTGAGCCATAAAAAAATAAGGACCAAAATTCACTTTTTACAACTAACTCTAAATTACCGAAAACAAAATCTATACATTTTGAAGAATTAGTTTGAGAAAAATTTACAACCTCGGAGTGCATGGATGAATCCATGAAAGGTGAACTTTCTGCAATATCATTCCCAAAAAATGATTCAACACAATACTTTCCTAAATATAATTTGAAAACATTATTGACTCATTGTCACCATCAATATACGTCACAGTATGTTTCATATGCTTATCATGTTCCACTTTGATTTGATTGGGTTTACCATTGTATGGTAATTACAAATGTGACCAGTTCGTGGAAAAATAACTATGGAGTTTCTCAGACTAATCTCTGCTTAGAAAAAATCCATAAGCTTTTGGAATGTCAGCAACAATTATGTCTATCATTTGATGAACTTTGGGATTAGAAGATAATCGAATAAACACATCTTTAACTTCACCTAAAACCTTAAGTTTTGATCTATCTAGTTGTACAATTTGTATGGCACAGTTTTGTGGTTCAACGTTAATTTTCTTACAAAGAGAATATGGAATTATATTTGATGAAGCCCCAGAGTCTACCAAACAATTGGGTACATTTATGTTGAAAATTTCAAAAGTTAGAAGAAAAGGTGGTGTGTGAGAGTTAGATTTATCTCCTATTAATACATCATTTGTATTGACTTGTTTGTTTTTATCTAAAGAAAAAATTTGGGTAGTTTTTCCTTTATCTTTACTTACAACTATAATAGTTTGATTTTCAATTTTATTACTATATACTTCTTTAAGTAAATTATTTGTCTATTGGTCCCCAAGGTGTAGGACAGTCGGTGACGAAGTGTGATGTTAAGGCACTCCGTGATGTTAAAGTCATCGGTTCGAAACCTGCAGGGACAAAAAATCTAGCCATGTTAAGGGTTGGTGCGGCTTAGGCCGGGTGCAATCCCCAGGTGATTTTGATGGATTATATTCCTCTGAGTCGCGGTTTCTCAAGCCACAGGCTAGTCCCACAGGTCACGAACAAACTAGCAAACCAAAAAAAATAAAAAAAAATCTCTATTGTTTTAACTTTGTCAATTCCTAAAAAGAAATGTTTTCCCTAGTTCTTTTCATGTCTTCAACCAAATCATAGTTAAGTTGATCTGATATCACTAAAGTCTCTGTGACTGATTTGTCTTGAGGAAAAAATTTCTTAGAAGAAGTAGCAGGAGATGGGACTGAGGTACTGGGAGGAGGACCTTTACTTCTAGTTTTAACAACATTCATTTATTTGCAAAACAAATCTTCCTCATCATCAATAATACCATCCATAATGTCCCAAATGAGTTTTACTTCAGGGATATGTTTCTCAACAACAACATTCTCATCATCTTTTTCTTTGATCTTGTTCTCCTTCATCATTATCATCAACAATAGAAATTTGATTACCATGAGGTGGAATTTTTTTTTTAGCAAATGGTTTCCATGGTCTTCTGTAGGTTGACTCTTTTGCTACATTTTTACTAATGTCTATGATGTTATTAGAAATACTTTTAACTAACTTTTGTAAACTTCCCATGTCTAAATCCTCCTTGTGTTTATTTTCATCTTTAATTGTAACTTTTATAGCAGGAGGCAAGACCCTTCTATCCTCGACTGGAGATTTACTAGCTATGCTTATCATTTCTTTTTCCACTTCTAAAGTTTCTTGCATAGTCTCATTTAAATAATTTTTGGCTACCCTTTTAACAAAAATAGCAATTGAGGAAGGAAGAGCAGTAGTGTAAAACTCAAGAACGACATTAGTTGAAGGTCTTGAATCTTCACGTATCTTATTTAACAAGGTCATGAATATTTTATTTTATATGTTGCATTCATTTTAGTTATGAATAACTCAAGGACTAATGTGGTTGGGGATTTGTCGTCAACGGATTTTTTTATAAATTGTTGTTCAAAGTTATCCCAGCTAGTTATTGACCCTACTATCAAATAAAAATACCAGTTAGATGTGTTTCCTTCAAAAGTATAAGGAAATAAGTGACAAACAACATCTTCGTATTCCATGCTCATTAGATTAACCGATAACATGAATTTATTGATATAATCTTTGGGAGACTCTTTGTTATCATGGTCAAATTTGGGCAAGAATTTTTTTGTATGATTAGGCAAGTCATGTTGTTCATCAGGAATGTTAATTTCTCCTAAGGTTAACCAAGGTCTTCTAGGTTGATTAAATCCGGCCATAACTGTAGTTGTATATTTCTGAGGGGTTCCTTGTGAGACAAGAGACATGGAACGAGTTGGTAGAGGTTGATACAGTGGACTACCCAAAGGATATGATATTGGAGGCATGCCTAACACTAATTTTTCACTTTCTGAGGAAATGTCTTATTTCCAGTATTAATTAATAGCAAGAGGATTAGATATTACTAAAAAAGAAGGACTAGGTGGGTCTTCTAACTGAATCCTTTTACCCTTAGTTGTTATGATGTACTAAATCGGCTCTTGTTTGAGCCTTTTACACTGTTCTCTCGTCAAAATTCCCATATTTTTCCACTAGGGAGGAACAAATGACACGGGTACAACAAAATTACTAATATCTGGTATTTCTTCATCAAGAATTTGACAAATAGTTTGAATGATAATATATGGATTAAATTGTTGGTTTTCTGGATAATTACTAGAATCTGCAATTTCCTGCAGTGTCTCGTAAGTAATATCAAAATATGTGTTTTCTTGTTGAATCAATTGTATAACTTCTATAGATCCAATGTGTGAAGATGACTTAGGTAAGACAATCTCTAATTATAAAGGAATTAGCTTGGAAGGTGTATTAGAGCTTGAATATAAGACAAGAGTTTAACGCAATTGTGATATTTTTGAATGGGTATTAATCTTACATTGAGCTTTGTGTTCCACTCATTATCATAGGTCTCCTTCTAGCACCAAAATGTTGATGCCTGGAAAACTTCTTGGCAACCAACGAGGCAAAATTGTCAAATCAAGTCCCTAATTAGGCCTATACTCATTTGGGATGGCAATCCTCACCGATATGTGGGCCCTATTTCCACTCAAGGTGATTTTGAAATCAATCAAAAGGTTGATCCAATTTTGATCAAGTGTATATTTCTAAAAAATATGATAAAAATGAAACTAACTTTAAATGCAATCTAACTATTGTTTCTAACTAAAACTAAACTTTCCCGAGAGAATAAACAAAATTATTAAGTATGAGGAGAATTTAAAAACTTGTAAATCTTCAAAAGTAGTTCTAAAAGAAAACAATGGTTGAAACGGTCATTAGAAATTAAATTATTCAAATAAATATGTATTTGAATATTTGATTGCTAGATGCTCATATTTTATTAAATATCATTCACATCAAACTCAATCGAGAATGAAATAACATAATAATTCCTCAAATATTCTAATAAAAGTGCAAAAAACGGAGTATTCAAACATTCATTCCATAAACAAATTTGAAGGAAATATAAAATGGCCTGAAAGTTTGTATTTCAATTGCAAGAATAATAGTACCAAACAAAAGAAATACCAAATATATAACACCACTTCGGGTCTTCAATTCCACAAAATAGAATTTTACAATAGTGCACTTAGTCCAGTTCTTCAGAATTTTCCAACCCCCCTAAATCTATCTCTCTGATTACAATAAATAGGAATTAAAGATCCTAAAATTAGGAACAATTTCCTATTTTATTTCAACTGACCGATCTAGGTGTCAACATGATTTAATAATATATATCAAATAGAGATATCCTCCCCATTAGCAACAATTTCTTTGTTGAATTTTCCTTCTTTCTCTTGCACATGACTTTTCCATAAGGTAAATTTCCTCAAAATTGGCAAAACTAATGGTGGATGAGGAATACCTTCATTTAATTTGCAATGGTAGATACTTTTGGCAATCTTCTCATATCCTGATTTAAACTTTGATAATAATTTGTCAATGGATTTAGAGCACTCTATTGGTCGAGTGATAAATTCCTTGACATTATCCACATTCTAGAAACTTAGTTGTGTGATCTCATCGGTAATTGAGCTTATGTGTTGATTCACATCTGCAAGGAAATCTAACAGGGGTACACATTAACCAAGAAATTGTACATGGGACATTTCATAATCTTCGATGATATCTAGAGATAGATCCTACAAATATGAACAACTCTTGCTAGTCTCTCTGATTAAATCCTTTGTAAATAAGCAGTTGGTGTGCCAAGAATCTAGTGAAGCTTGTATTTGTATTTTCACTTCTTCAAACAGTATGCAGTAATCTTGAGGAAAACTGATTTATTTTGTTTTTCGTGCCTTCAAATTATCAAATGACCTTTGAGTTGTTTTTTGTTTCTCAAACTGTGTTTGAGATTCTGCAGTGAATTGCAACAATAGTTCTTCTTGTTTTCTTATTTCATACAACTTTGCATAGAATAATTCTTACATAGAGGCTAGTTTGTTGTTTAACTCCACTGCTTCTTTCCTCAAGGTTTCTGAATTCTTTATTTTGATTTTCAATTCATTTAATTGAGCAACCAAAGTGTCAACTTGGTTCTCATGGATTTTTCTCATTTCCTTCTTCTCATCAAGAAGAAAAACTAGTTTCCTATCATGTCTATCATGCTCATATTTGACATTATCTATTTCAGTCCTTATTTGTTCAATAGTATTAAGAGATATCCTATTTTCTTTTGTAAGATGATCCAACTAAACTTGATGTTCTTTTGACCAAATGGTCTCTTGTGAACTCATATGTTCTTGTAGTTCTAATACCTTTTTCTTTTCCTTTTTTAATTAAGCAGATAACATTCTCACTAACCATTTGTTTGCATCATAAAATGCCCCTAAGGCATTAACAACTTCTTTTTCAAACTCTCTATCATTCAAATGTGTGGCATTACAAAGCTAAACTACTTCCCATGTGGTTTCTTCATGATGTGCATTTTTTATTTTCTTAGATTTTCTCTTTACAATAGTCTTGGTTGTATTTTCAAAAGTATAGGTGTCCAATGACATAACCGTGTCCTAGATTGGTTGAAAATTATCAAAATCAAAAGATGTTGGAACTAATCTTTCAAGAGTGGAAGTGATTGGAGTAGTGTCAATGGCAGAAACAATAGGAACAACTAATGATTGAATATTCTCAGTACAAGTCCTAGCCCTGGCCTCCACATTTACCTTAGTGGTTTTTTCAGGAATCTAAGTTGTTGCTTTGTTTTTCTCCTCTTCCCCTGCTACCTTGTTTAGTTGATCTTGTTTTTCTATCTATATGCTATATGTAGAGACATTGCGGTCCTGCTCTGTTCCATATTTAGATTGTTCATCCTCCTCTTCATCAACATTTATTTGTACAATACCATGTTTTTTGTTCTTCTCCTTTAAGAAAAATTTCTTTCTCTTGAATTTCCAGTCGAGGAATTATTATATTTTGGAATTACTTCTCAGCTCATCGATTCATTGAGTCACTGCTTGACAAATTTTCCCTCTCTGAAAATAATTTCAAATCGATCATCTTTTTTATTGTGTGCCTTGAAATTTTTCACCATACTGCAATGTTTTTTGACAATTTATGTTGGGTTGTGTTTTTTGGAATTCCCCTGGGCTAGCCAGATTCATTCCATATGCTCCACCTCTTTCTAAGCATGCATGTTTTTCATTTAACATAGAGAATATGCCTAGTGAAATTGGGAAGGATGACCATTGTTGTTTTTTACTCCATTACCAAGAGGCAACAATGCCAACACCAACAGTTATGTATGCAATATCACTAAGAGCCAATCTGTCTCGAACATATCTAGGTAGAAAATGGGGAGCCACTTCACATCCATAAATTCTTATGTATGAAAATTCCTCATCAATAAACCAATCACCAATTTCCTTAATAGTGTTGATGGCCTCTTGAGTGAATCTGGGGTTGGTTAATTTTTCAAAATAAGGTGCAAAGGAACTATGAAATAATTGCAGATATCATAGAAGAGATTTTTACAATTTACTACCCACATTTTAGAACAATGTGTGTGAACTTCCTCTTTAGAAGGGGACCAATTCCAGACTTATAGAGGAAAATGTGTGACTACACAGACAACGTCAGTTAAATAACCAGACATAAAGAATATTGGGCAATACCCTGGGGGTGCTTCTTGGTATTTTTTAACCTCTAACTTGATGTTGGCAGAGATAATGTGAGCCCAATTAAATACTTCCCCTTTGAGAACTTGGTGCATAAGGGGAACCCAACCCAATTTAAACTTAGAAGAGTCTTTTTCACCATAAAAGCGACAAAGAATGATAACTATTAGCATGGGGAGTTTCTTCAACCTTGGAACAAGGTATATATTATCTCATATAATTTTGAATGAATTGGGGTCATGCCACCATTCCCTGATTAAACCAACTATTTGCATTTCTTCCCCCTTCAACTTCCTTTTGAATGAAACTCTTAATAAAACTATCATCTAAACAAATTGTGGATTGACCTAGATTATACATGTTGGAAATGTCATCTGGTCTCAATAACCCAACAATGTTATGAGAAGAATTCACAATAGTACATGTATAAACATCAGTGTGAGAAATAATCCATCATACCATGTCATAGTAGGGGAGAACCGCTAGTTTGAAAGATACCTTACGAAGACCATACTTCTTGATATTGATCAGTTCATCATCATTAGACTCATATTCCTCTATAAAGTCACCATCTTCAATGAATTTGTAAATCTCTCTCCAGTCCATGTTATTGGTGGCTCCTGGCTTAAAAGAGGTGTCTGGAAAAAATGTTGAATTGGGGTTTTTCTCAATCTCTTCTTCTTTGACCTTCTGTTGTTGTTTTTTTTTCCTTTCATGGTCATATTTGTTGTCGAGAATACTTGCAAATAGAGAAATAAAGGTAAGCTATTGAAAAACAATAAATAAACTATGTTAGTTTTATTCATTATGAAAACGACAAGACTAACCAGAAGACGAAAAACCAGGACAATTTATGTGCTCTTAAGACTTCTAAAATTATGCAATTAAGGTTGGTTATGAGACCAGAAGGCGTTGTATGAATTGCTAGCAGAGGAGGCAACATCCATAAACGGATACCGTCTCACAGTGATGTCTTAAATTTTAAATAATGAGGCTCGTGCTCATTTAATTATGATAACCTTTTTGCATTATCGCATCTTAATCTTATGTTTATCTTCCTAACCGAAGCGTCGGGAACCGAGTTATTATTTTAAGAAGAATACAACACAGGTGAGGAGAAAACCCTAATCCAGTTTAACCGGGTCACCACTCCACCAGAAGTTTATTATGAACTTTGCAACAAAGAGAAAACCCTAATCCAATCCAACCGGACAACCAGGGCACCGACCCACCGGGAGATCGGGACACGAGGGATCAAGAATGTTATTATAAGGGCTAAAATAAAGCGAAAAAACGATCCTCTCTAACCAGGAAAAACTTGAGGCTCATATTTATTCTTTAGTGATTTGTTTTATTATTCTTTAGTGATTTGTTTTATTTACATATAAGATTTCTATTAAACCAATCGAAAAATTAAAAAGACTCATTATTATTTATTAAAAAAATTAAAATAATGGGGAGTTGTTGAGATTCAACATGGTCTTAATCATGTATTGGAAAATCCTCAAAGCTTTGCAAAATCCAATTTAGACTAGATATTATTTGAAAAATGAAAAAAATGCATAACAAATTTTCTCAAAATATGTATTTTAGACTTGGAAAAAAATAACATTTCTTATTAATTATTTATATATTTTAAAAATATAAAATACAAAATATCAATGTTATAAAGTTGAAGGATTGTACTCTACTACAAGGGGTTAATCCTATAATCTAAAACCACTATACTACAATGATAATTTCCATCTCACAGAGTCATATTTTGACTTAAAAATACCCATAAACAATTACGACCACTATTTTGATAATTTAAACATGGAGTCTTTATTTTTTCATATGATGCGTTTAAATAAAATTTGGATATAACATTGTCGAGCATCATTTGGAAAGCCTTTCTTATAAGAATATCAAACACAAAAATTGATAATTTGATAATTTTATTTGGAAGAATAAATTGGGATGTACGTAGTGGAGTGGAAATTAGTAAGTTGAGAACATTATATTATAATATAATAGGACCTATAGAAGAATTTGAAAAGATATGTTAAAAACAAAGAAGAGGTAAGTAGAATATTTATGTAGAAATATAAATAGGTAAAATTAGATAATAAATAATATATGTTTTATTATGTAGTATGGTTTTTGTATGATTTGAAAATTTGTTTTATATGAATATATAAGTTTGGCATGCATAATTTTCATCCTCCATTTTATTTTGTTATCACATGGTCTCAAACATGTTAGAATAAGTCAAGTTAATCTAATAAATTGATCAAAGTTGGTTAGTGTAGATATTGGCCGACCAAACATGTTAGAATAAGTCAAGTCAATCTCATAAATTGATCAAAATTTGCCAGTGTAGATATTGACTTATTAAGTGTCCATGGATAGTACGAATAAAATCCCAAAACTGTGTTGCCCTAAAAATGATTGTTTTTAATTATTTGCTAACCCATTCAATTCATTTGAGTTGTCATAATGGTATGTTAGTTATGTGTGAACGTCATAAATCCCTAATTACCATTATTAAACATTGATCTAGTTATATTTAACCACTATATGGAATACCATGTCAAGAGGATTATCCACCACCCAACTATAAATAAATCTATTAAGGTCACTAATTTAGATCAATTCATCCAAGTAAGGTTATGTTAATAGAATGTCACTAGAATCCTGAGAACCCATTTCTTTTGATTTCACATTTTAGTTTCTTACCTTCTTTGTTAATCAAGGTTGGAGTTGGATCACACCCAGGAAGCAATGGACACATTCCCTTTGGATTTTATTTTCCTTCATCAAAATTCTCTACCAAGTGTTGTTTTACTTTGTCATTCCATTTGATTAATAAAATGTTCATATTCTTTATTTCCTTGTTCATGTTAAATAAAATATTTTTTACTTTGTTGGATTTCATATTTGGAGAGTGTTACGATTTTAATCTACATGAACATTACTAGGATTTATAATTCTAGTTTCATTTACCATTTGTTTATTTCTTGATTCATAACTATCAAGTTAAAAGGTAATTGTTCACTCTTGTGACAAAAACTAGCCAATAGCCTTAGAGATGCATGTTCCTCACCTAAATGATGGCTTTACTTCTAAGAATTGAGATATAAGATAACATTTGCAACATGGGGACATCAAGAAAACTGCCATCTCCAACATTGTGTTCAAGCAAACAAGAGGAATTTTTAATAATAAGACGCATGAAAAATGTACAATTAAGGCAGACAAAGCATCAAAAGGAAGAGAAAATAAAAATTCACTTTATATATCAATCGTATTTCAATCATTTTAATGGTGGTTTTAGGAGGTTATAGTTGTTAGCAATCCTAAAGATTATCCTTTTTATGAAATATGGAAGGTTGCATGTATTCAATCTTTCGAAAATATATAGATGTAAAAATAAACACATTAGAATCAAATTATATAAATAAGCAAGACAAAACATTAAAAGGAAAAGAAAATGAAAAATCACTTGCATATATCAATTATATTTTAATCATTTTAATAGTGGTTTTAGGAGATATAGTTGTTAACAATTCTAAAGCTTATTCTTTAATAAAAAGTCTCTGAAAAATACCTAGACATAAAAATAGGCACATTAGAAAGGATTGTATCTGAAAAATATCTAGACATAAAAATAGACACACTAAAAAGGGACATAAAAATAGACACATTAAAAAGGGTTGTAGGTATTCATATTTAGACTAAATTATTAGTTTTAAGCCTTTAATTTTTTACAGACACATTAAAAAAGGTTGTAGGTATTTACATTTAGACTAAATTATCAGTTTCAAGCATTCAATTTTTGAATTAATTTTTATTTGAGCTATAAACCTCTATCTTTGTCCATGTAAAACCAAAATATGAATAAAGCAAAGAAATTAAAATTATCTAAAATAAACTACTCTAAAAAAAAAAAAATACTTTAAAAAGGAGGAAATATACTTTAAAAAGGAGGAAACTAAAGGAACAAGAAAAGTGTCCCACTAGGACCAAACACCTTGGATTGATTATTCAATCAAGTTAATGACCCCATAATGGGGTAGAATATTAGGCATCTTCTCTTAAGTACTTTTCCCTATGAATTAACATCAATGGGAACATATTCAAATTGGTTTCTTATACACATTTTGGATTGATTATTCAATCAAGTCAATGACCCCATAATGGGGTAGAATATTAGTCGTCTCCTCTTAAGTACTTTAGCTTATGAATTAATATCAATGGGAACATATTCAATTTGGTTTGTTACACACATTTTGGATTGATTATTCAATCAAGTCAATGATCTTATAATGGGGGTAGAATATTAGTCGTCTTCTCTTAAGTACTTTAACATGTGAATTAACATCAATGGAAACATATTCAAATTGATTTGTTACACACATTTTTTCAAGTTTTTTAGAATACGAATAACAATACATCTTTTTAAGAATCAAATGACTTTTGAGTTGGTCATCGATTTGATTGTTTAGGGAAATGCTTAAATGTGAAGTTAAAAAGTTATTTATGACAATTTTACTAGTGAGTTTAAAAAATGACCCATTTTTTTTTTACATTTTCGTGGTCATTTAACACTTAATTAATTTATTCAATACCTTGATCATTTAACACCTAAATAATTCATTCAATATCTTGAATATTATATATGTCACCCTATTATCTGTATTTGAGTAATATCTAATAACTCCATGTAAATTCATGAATTTGATAGTTTTATGGAATTTTTAAATGGAATACATAGTTTATTGATAATTATTACATGTTGAGGTAATAATGATTTATGTTAGAGAGATGTTTTTGGTATACATCTCCTTAATCTATAGACTTTTTACTTGCTACAAAGTTATTTGTACATTGAAATTTAAGGTAGTTGCTTCATATTTTAGTTGTTATAGTGTCCATACAAATTCTACAACCCAATATTTTAGGGCATATTTCAAACACTAATTAAGTGAAGAATCCACTAATTTTGAAGTTGTTGGGATGTTTTTAATAATTAGTTGAGATTGTTAAAGGATTGTGAAATTTAGTTAGATTCTCCAAGAACCCAACAAAAATTTTCTATAAATGTATCAGTTTTCAACCCATTTAGGTTTAGTTCAGCAATAATAAAATTGATTTGTGATTTTCAAAATTATTTTTTTGTTGTGTGAATAGTGTTGGAGATGGACTCAATTCCATTGCTTGCTTTGGAGTAAGGGATCGCTTAAAAAATGTGATCAAGGGTTTAATCCCATCATTTATTTCTTCTGATTTATTTTCTTAATTGTTGTAAAATTCCCAATGTTCCGTTGTATATTTCTCACTCATTTTTATTATGTTTTGTAGTTGCATTTGTTTATGGGTTGTTGGATTCTCCTACCAACCAATAAATTATATGTTCCACAGCTGAAGAATTAATTGTTATGTATATTCTTATGTTTTGCATTCATTTTGTAGCTATATTTACGTGTGGATTTCTCTTGTAGCATGCCACGACCATGTCGTTAGTTGAGGAATCAATGTATTGGTTTAAATAGAATTTTATAGAGTAGATTTATTGCTTTCCATAGAATAGATTTCTTACTTTGAATGGTGTGTGATTCATCTTCTAGAATTTTGTGATCATGTGGTTGGATGAGGAATCAACTTACTTTATTTAATTAGATTAGATTTACTCTCTACAAGTGTGTGATTTAATTTTTAATGGTTAGTTGCATTAATATTAGACAACATTTATAGAATAAGAGAAAACACATTTTAAGAACATTTGAATCCTAGGGAGGCATGGCAAGAACAACATGGATGATCTTATTGCATGACAATGTGCAACATTTTCGTTGGGGGAATGACGAGTCTGAGAAATTACTCATTTTATTTTAAAATTTGCATGATCATTTAACACCTAAATACTCCTTTTAGTACATTCAATATTACACATGTTCCTGTTTGTATCCATTTGGGTGTTTATCTAGTAATTCCATGCAAATTAATGAATCTCATACTTTTTATGAAATTTTTGAATGGAATCCATGAGTTATTAATGATTATTATATGTTGGAGGTGCTCTTGTAATGTACCTAGGGAGCATAATATGGTGTAGCTAGGGAGTTACCCGGGGGGGGATAATAATAGATAGATGGCCACATAGTGTGAAAGAAATAATAGTAAAAATGTTTACTAGAAGGTCCATTCACTATAAAGTTCCTAGGAGGTTAGAAGCAATGTAGTGAGATGTCTTATGAAGTATAATGGAATCAGAGCTCTAATCATTTGG
>SNQJ01S0039968.1:51788-67774 GCA_010110895.2 Picea sitchensis
AAATGAAAGAGATCTAATGCATACATAAGAAGGTTATGATGATCAAATGTGACACATACCATGATACCTCGGACCAATTACCTCATGGAGCAATAGCCCTTTCTGATGCAAGCCCAGGCCGATAGTGATGGAGGCTGGTACTGCTGGCAGGACAAATCTGGCTGAGAAGAAGAAAAGATGGGCCCTCAAGGGCCATGCTTAAGTCAATCTACTCTCGTACTCCATGTCTAGGACCATGTGGGCGTCGAGACATGATCTCCTAGTTATCCCTAGATATCGGGGATAACAGTGCACACTATATTTAATAATGGAAGAGGCACTCGTTAGCAAAAGATGATTGTATGGGTAGTTAGGGATGCCAATATAAGATTACAACTAACAATAGTTGGTTGTATAATAGAATGCTAACACTTTCTCTTAAGAAAAATATAGGGAGTAAACAAAGAAGACAAAAATGGGTCCCAACAACTAGTCACACTTAGGTACCCAAGTACAAACTCTCATAAGTGGAGTAAAGTATAAAAACTTGTAATAAAAACTCCTCCCCAAAAGAGAGAAAAACAACAAGAAAGTGAAGGTAGGAGGACTCAAGGTGACCCTCCAAGTACAAATCCCTTCACCCCAAGAGTCAATAGTAACTGAAAAAAATGAGATGATGTCAAAGGTTTAGTGAAAATGTCTGCAACTTGCTCTTCAGGGGGAAAATAGTCAAAGCTGAGAACACCATCTTGGATGAGTTTTGAATGAAATGCATGTGTATCTCAATGTGTTTTGTATGTTGATGCTCTACTAGGTTGTGAGAAATGTGTATGACACTTTGATTATCAAACTAAAAAGTAGTAGGATGATCATGTTGAATGTCAAACTCTATCATTAGCTTTCGAAGCCAAAGAACTTCTTGACTAGAAAGAATTGCATCATGATACTCACCTTCTGCAGAGGATAATGCAATTGTTGATTGCTTCTTGCAAGACTATGTAATAGGAGTGAATCCAAGGCAATAGACAAATTCAGATGTGGACTTTTGATCATCCATTGAACCAACCCAATCAAATTTACTGAATCCCATAAGCTAAGAAGCACTAGAGATGTATCGAATGCCAAAAATCATAGTACCCTAAATGCACCTCAAAATGTGCTTTGCTACATTCCAATGATAGTGACTCTCATGAGGATATTGAGAGAATCAAGAAACAATCCCAGTTGCAAAAGAGATGTCAATACATGTATGAGTTAGATACATGAGAATTCCAACCATTTGTCGATACAATGAAGGATTGATGCATGGTGAAGAGTCAATGGAAGAAAGGGCAACACCAGACTAAAATGGAGTAGGTGCAAGATTACAATCAATCATGCCAAAGGGATTAAGTAAATCAAGTGCATTCTTCTGGCGAAAAAGTGAGATCCCTTTAGAACAACTTGCAGACCAAGAAATTAATGCAAAATATTTAGATTTGTCATATCAAACTATTCCATCAACAGTTTTTGAACACTCTAAATCATGGATGAAGAACTCCCTATGATAATTAAATCATCCACATACAAAAATAGAATCAAGAGATCAGTGTCCTACCTATGAGTGTCAACTATAGGATCAAAATGAAAACAATTGGAACCATGAAGTAATAAAAAAACTATCAATCTTTGCATACCAAGTGTGTGGAGTTTCTTTGAGACCATAGAGTGATCACCAAATTCTACAAACAAGAGAAGAATAATACACAAAAGAAAGAGGTTGTTCTATGTATATCTCCCCATGTAAATCACCATGCAGAAAAGCACTCTTCACGACCATCTAGTGGACTGATTAGCCTTGGGTGGTAGCAATAAAAAGAACAAGGTTTATGGAATCCATATTGGCAACAGGTGTTGGTTTTGAAGCCTTATTATCTTCTTGATTCATCGTTTTGTTCCAGTCATTCTTGGACTTCATTCCCTAACAAGGGGTGTGGGGGATCTTGCCCCCCCACAATTGTCGCCAGGGGGATCCAGGGGGGGGAAGCGCCCCCGAAGAGAAACATTGGGAAAAGTTGCCTTGTAAAATATTGTAATTTCGCAGTCAATCTGGACCGTTCATTATAAGGTCGCAGATCTGACAATAGAAGTTATTTTAGGGATTTTTTCCCTAGAAGACAACCTTATTTTATGAGGGAATTGTATCGTGGTTGTGTATGTGTGTGATTATTGTATTCTAAGAGAGGAGATTGTGAGAGTAAAAAGAGGGAGTTACAACGGTTGAGTTGTAGGTTGTATCCCTTCATTTTGTTGGATAATAAAATGAAGGACCTGGCAATTTCTCTGGTGGATGTATCCCACACTGGATGAACCACGTATATCTGTGTCTCTATTTTATTGTGTATATTTTTTGTTTTATTTCTGCATTTGTTTTATTTTATTTCTCTGTGATCCTATTTTTCTAACAACAAGGGCAAAGGTCTTAGAATAATCAGTCCCTTTAACCTATGAAAATCCCTTGTCCATAAGATGTGCCTTGTAATTGTCAACATAACCATATGTTGTGCATTTGGTTCTATATACCCACTTACAACGAACTATCTTTTGTCCCTTATGAAGAGGAATGAGATTCCATGTGTAATTCGTCAACAAGGAATAATACTCTATTGTCATGGCAACATTCACATCAGAAAATTGATGTGGATCATCTGAAATGACATGACTCAAAAAGGAGACACCAATTAGTTGCAAATGAGTATGGCAAGTGTCAAAGGAAAATTAAATGAAATTAGTTAGGTCATAACCATACCTGACAAGGCCACTCATGTTCTATTGGTGTTGATGGTAGATTTTCTTCTAGTTGGTTTTCATCTTTTGTAGTGTGATTTTCAGCAACAACATGTTCATCATCTTCTCGTTCTAGAAAAAAAAAATTGTCAGCATGATCTACACCATCGTCAGCATGACAATCTATGGAAGGAGTAGGAGACAATGTGGGGTTGAAGTGCTCATCAAAATGGATAGCTTGTCCAAACAAATATGATCAAATAACCTATATTCCTTCCTATCTTCAAAGTAATCAATAAATATCAATGGTTGGCTCTTCTTCTCCATAGATTTATGCTTTTCATATGGAATTAGGGTCCATGCTAAATTTCCAAATACCCTAAAAGTAGAGACATCAAGCTTAACATGGGTCCAAGATTCCCTTGGAGTCATATGCAGCAATTCCCTATGGAGATATGATTTTGACTGTAATTTGCACAATTCATTACTTCAACCTAGAGAGAAGGTGTCATGTTCTTAGACATAATCATGTAGTTTTCCATCTCTTTTAGTGTCTGGTTCTTTCATTCAACAATGCCATTTTGTTGAGGGGTGTGGAGAACAAAATTTTGATGACGAATGCCATGTTCTCTAAAAAAATACTTGAATGTTTGATTGACATACTCCCCCCATTATTCGTGCATAGTTTCTTGATAGAGAGAGAGGATTGCTTCTCAAAAAAATCCTTGAAGGTCTTAAAAGTATCACACACCTCACTCTTGTACTTAATAAAGTACACCCAAGAGTGACGTGTGAAGTCATCAATAAAAGTGAGTGCATGCTTAGCCCCTAAAAATGAATGAGTCAGAAATGACATGAGATCACTATGTACCATCTCAAGAGGTGCGGTAGCGAGAAAGGCCTTACCTTTAGGAAAAGGATCTTTGATGTTGTTTTCCAATAACACAATCTAGACAAACTTCATCAATGCAAGAAATTTTAGGAAGACCAAGCACCAAATTTTGTGTGCTCAATCATTGCAAATACTTGTATTTGAGATGGCCAAGTCTTCCATGCCAAAGTCTACTCAAAGAATTAGCATGTGCAATGAAAGAGGAAATAGAGGAAGGCTCAAAACAAAAAAACTTGTACAATCAAGAACTGTGATTAAATCTTCTAGAAGAAACAACAATGCCTGAATCTTGTAGTTTTTGAATGATTACATCATTAGGGGAAAAAACTATTGTTTTCCCATCACCAAAATGATAGATATGATAAATATAGAGTATATTGGAAAAGATGTCAGAAACAAAGAGAACATTACATCAACTAATTGCATGGTACCTGATCCTAAAACATCAAGCTATGTAGTGTCTCCAATTGTAATCTGTGAAATGCTACAATTAGATGTGGAAGGAATCAACTTAGGAGAATGAGTCATGTGGTGTGATGCACCAGAATCTAGTACCCAACTATCTAAATATGCATATAAATCTTGAGCAAATAAAGCATGCCCTTTATCAAATGAAGAAATTTTTGGCACTGAAATTTTGTGTTGTTGCATGGATTGATTCAAGGCTTCTAATTTCAACCAACATTTGGATTCAACGTGCCCAAGTCCACCATAAAAACTACAAGTTTCACTTGAATTTTTTCTCCTTGTTGGCACAGGGGCAGACCCAGGGTTCAACGCTACAACAACGCACCAACAAAACCCTAACTACCAGCCCTTTTGGCAACACCTGCGAAGCAGATGAAGTCTCACCCGAGGTAGAGGAAGGGGTGGTTGCAGGACTCAGGTGTCTGCAACCTTATCTGGGACACAGATCTGTGATTATAACACTTAATAGAGAACTTAGCACCATTAGTTCATCATTAGCTAACCAATATCTACTCTGTAGAGATAACAGAGCATCGTAGCATCCACCCCGATTTAATGTATATAAGCACTTAGCAAAGGAATTAGATCAGATCTAGCAGATTCAAGCACTAAGAAAGTTCATAGATGTTAGATCTAGCATCCAGATTCATCATAAGCACAAAACATAAGCAAATCTATCTATCTGTATCAAAGCACTTAGCAAATAACACATAAACACATTAGAACATCGCACAGAGAATAATAACACAGTATTTACGTGGTTCACCCCCACCCTGGGGATACGTCCACCAACTCTTCTTATTTATTAGCTTCAATTAATCATCTACATGCACCGAGCCAAAAAACCTTACTTCGCATAAGACAGGAGATCTGCGCAGCTCGCTAGATCCTCCTTCCTTGCGTTACATCACAAAGCCCTCCACAGTCTCTTACAATGACTTGCACTCAGCCCTGCAAGTCTCACACATTATGCACAAATCCTTACACTTCTTGATCACACAGATCCCACTCTTAGCACTTAGCCAACTTGCACAACACTTGCGCACTATTCCACTAATTCTTACATTGCCTAGCCTTCTATTTATACATACAAAATAGGCCTAAACATGGGTAAACCCATGGGCCGACATCCCATACCCATTACATATTCCCAAATCCCAAAAAGAGGTCGAGATCCCGCGATCTCTTCTTTGTCTTGCGCTCCATCTTCGACAGGCTGTCGAAGTCCCAAAATAGGTCAACTTGACCAAGGATCTCCCAAAACTTGGTCAAGGGCCAGCACTCCTTGTCTTGGAGGAAGACTCACTCGCTTAGAAGATGGAGGAAAATATTTTGTTTAGCTTAAGGATATCATATTGCTTTGTCAAATATTCAAATGTAGACTTAAAGAGATAATTTCGGGCTCCAAAGCTACTGCCAAATGGATGACCAAAACAACTGTGATCTCCAATATGGAAAAAAATAAGCGGCAAAGAAAATAGAGCATATTCTCAAGCAATGTAGGAAGTGACTGCTCTGATACCATGTAGAAATCCAGGTCTAACCTAGATCGACAAAAATGATCCTAAACTCCATAGAAAATAGCATCACTAGAAAGAATAAATCTGTATATATATTACATGTGTGTTATTATAATACAAGAGGATTCCCACTATATGTAACAATGGAAGAGGATCAACATTAGCAAAAGACAACTTTTTAGGCAGTTAGGGATGCCTATGTAAGCTTATAACTAAAAATAGTTGGTTGTCACTAATATAACACTAACACCACCACCACCACCACCACNAAACAAATAAGACAAAAAATGGGTCCCAACAACTAGGCCTACTAAGATACCCAAGTACAAACTCGCATAAGTGGATAAAAGGAGAAAAACCTATTGGAAAAAATTCCTCCCCAAAAGAGTGAAGGCAGGAGGACTCGAGATGACCCCGCCAAGTACAACTTCCTTCACCCAAAGAATGAATTGTAACTAAAGAAAATGAGGTGATGCCAAAGGTTTAGTGAAGATGTCTGCAACTTTATCTTCAGTAGGAAAATACTTCAAGATGAGAACACTATCTTGGATGAGTTGTTGAATGAAGTGCATGTGTATCTCAATGTGTTTTGTTCATTGATGCTCCACTAGGTTCCAATAAATGTGTATGGAATACTGATTATCACACCAAAAATGTAACACACCCAAACCCATAATCCTCATTAGGTTGGTGGGGTGTACCAATCTTTCTATTTTTTTTCTTTCTTATACATGTGTCCAACTTTGATTCTAAGAGTACAAATGAATTCTTCTCCTCAAGATTTTTCCAACGACTATAACTGAGCTCAAATATTATCTCTCGGCATAAATTTATGGCCCCTCAAAGATATTCAACATTTATTCTCATGATAACATCATCATGTCCACGTGCCATCCACGTGGACCTGCTCCACATGCACTATTAATGTCATAAATCCATCAGGCATCCACGTGGACCTACCTTACATGAATTAGATGATGTGAACCTTCATTTCCACCCACGGCTAGTCAGTTTTCCAAAAATACACAGAGTCGGATATCCGCTCATCCGACATTCTCAAAAATTTGAATATCTACCATCCAGAATTTGGGACTTTATAAAAGAATCATTTATTGAAATTCTCATAATTTTGGATATCCTGGGTCTTCTCACATGGTTCCTCTCTATCTAACATTCAAACTTTCATAAAATTCATTTTCAAATAAATCATGGATTTCCATATTTCCAGATTATCTTTCCTCTACCTACGTGGGTCCCACTTGTACCCGATTGCCACCTGGCAATCTCTAATTCTCCTACCCTTGCTAGCATGTACCCAATGATATGCCTCCTCTTGTCACTAAATCATTGGTTTTGGGATGAGTGGGTCCCATCCCCTTTTCCTTTACACCTTCGGGGTACAAATTGCACGTCTACTAGATCGGATGACCATGAATCACATAGATCGACAATCCAAATCGCTAGCAGGATTTCTAGTTGCATGACCTTTAATGGGGTCTCTTCATTCCAACAAATATGATGGATGAGATATGTTCAGGATAATGGTCGATATTAATAGCGAGCTTCGAAGGTTCTTCACTGAAAGAGATGATTTTAAGGATGGAAATTTATTTTAGAAACCTTGGCAAATCTTATTAATCCTTCATATGCCAACTATAAAATGTTTGGTCATATTTTTGTAAAAATATTCAAATTTCCAAGGATTTTATATAGTTTGTATAAAATTTTGGCGATTTTTAAAGTAAAATAGTTTTATCCTATAGAATTTGGGCAAATCGTTTTTTTGAATAGCGAATCATTTTTTGGGAAAAACCATGAAAAATTATCCCATGAGCGAAATTTAGCCCCTAAAATCATTCATGTTGATCGATAACCTTCCCTCTTCATCCCGACTTCATGATGGGAGGACACTTGTCCTCTTCCATGTGTCACCTTCCACCTAGAAAATCTTCATTGGACTCGAACACTTGCATCATCTAGGGTTCCATCCTACATAGCATCCATGTCAGGATGACGTGTATATCCACCTGGCATCTTCCCTTCTGCCTCGAGGTCAAGTTTTTGTCGCGTCACGGTTCCTTATCTAACAATATAGCATCTGACATTTCACAAAATTTCCATTTAAAGAAATCTTGGAATTCCAAGTATCCAAATGGTTTAGGTTCCACCTCACTATTCCACCATCCAACATTTGACATCAGGCTCTTTGAAAAAATCTATTTACTAGCACCTCTGGATTTCCATATTTTCAGGTGGTATAAGTTTTTCCTTTTGGTTTCTCCATCTAGCCTTCATCCCTTGACCTGTCACCATGACCCCACTGAAAATTATATTTTGACATGGTGCCTACCACAAGTGTCTATGTGGCATCCAATGTGACTTGTTGACATGGCATTCAGAATCTATCCTTTTACAAAATCCCTTTTTTGAAAATCTCTGGATTTTTGGATTCCTAGATGGTCCGAGCTCCACTTCTCAGTTCCACCATCTGACCTCTTCCCTACATCCTACCACATAATTCTATTGATGAGTACATATTGTTGACATATCACATTGGCATGGCATACGAAATCTGGCTTTCAAATAAAATCCCTTTTTGAGGATTTCCAGATAATCACAGTTCCACCTCAACATTCCAACATACAACCTTTTCCCCCATGGCCTATCACATGACTCTATTATTGATCCTTCTTGTCAACATAGCCTCTGAGAATGTATTGACATAGCTTCTAACCTGGATTGTTGGCGTGGCGTCCGAGATCCGACATTTTACAAAAAAAATCCATTTTCAAGGATCTCTAGATTTCCATATGGTTCAGGTTCCACCTCCCAGTTCCACCATCCAACCTCTTCTCCACAGCTCGCCATTGGGGCCTACTAATGGAGACACCCTTCTGACATGGGATACTAGTGTGGTGCTTTTGACCCCAAAATGCTAACGTGTCGATTGACATGGTATTTGACTCAACATGTTGATGTGGCATATGGATTTTTGCTAAAATCCCTTTTTGAGAATTTCCAGATCTTTGGATATTCAGATGGTCACGGTTCCATATCCTTGTTTCATAATTTGGTATCAACCACATTGATCCTTTCCACCGTGACCTTGTTGAATCAACACTTTGTTGACGTGACCTACTGGTGTTGCATCTGACATCCAACATCTGGATTTTTCTCAAATTTTATTTTATGGAAGTTACAGATTTCCAGATTTCTGGATGGGTCACAATTCCTGCTTTTGAATTCCACAATCCACCATCTCGTCTTTTCAACAAAATACATTTCAAAGGGATACCAAATTTTTTCTAACCGGATTTTGGGTTCCACAACTGCATTCCATATCCGAGATTGAGACTTTTAAATAATTCCCCCCTTTCAAAAATCTTGGTTTCACAATATCCGAGATATCAGGGTTCCTCTTTTGTGGTTCCAATCAACTATATATACCCCCCGACTTATACAGATCCGACCTTTCTGCCCAATTTCATCATTAGCCTTCCATGGTTGACTATGCAACTCCATAGACTCACTCAGAAATATCAAATTGACTCTAGCATCTAATGGGGTTTATAATATAATTCCAAGATATTATAACTAGTGAGAACAGACTGTACACACACAAGATACACAGGGCATACACCAATTCCACTTTCTTAACTGATTACTTTGGTTTTTCCTTCCAGGGAAATTCAAAATAGATAATAAATTTATTTTTTAGCCAGGGAAACACAGAGCATACATCCTATCCATTTTCCTTATAGTTTCTTTCCCATTAACCGTATCATTTCATTTGTTTCATAAACAGACATAAAAATAGAGCATAAAAGAAGTACACGGAGAGACGTATCTGTCACAATTATCATCTAGCCAAATAGTTGAAGGCGCACAGTTTTCCACCCAATCATAAGCTCAGATGCAATAATCCCCTTTGCAATCTAGACACCCACGTACCAGGACATGATACCACCATGGGAACATTCGGTCTTTCAGAGCGCATAGATAGTGTGAAGGTCAATCTTCTTCACTACAAACCACTAGTATAAACCCTTTCACCCACCATGGCATGGGCCTCCATGAGGTTTCTCAGATGCATTCCTAGTTGGGTTTACCTCAGCACAAGGGATTCCTTTCCATTAGCCAACAGGCATCAAGCTCGTAGCCCTCTCATTCCAATTTGGGTTTGGGTTCTCTAACCAATCACGTGGGTAGTTCCCTTCCCTATCTTTATCATCATTGGGTCATTTTTTTAGCCAATATTGAACTCAAAGGCCTCATCATATTGGTCAATGATAGGCTTCCCTTCATACATATCATGTCTACCAAACATCCTTTCCAAAGGAACAACCCCTTTTGGAAGAGTTTCACTAGGAAATTATTTGATTCTTAGGTTCATGGATTCAACCAGAAAATTAACTTGAGTGTAGAACGATTCCTTGCTTCTTTACAAGAAGCACGAGATTTTGGCATCATCATTGAAGACTTTCCAATGTTTGAGGTTATCAAGGATATATGGCCAAAAGACAACTTCCATTTTTCATATGTCGTGGAGCATTTCTTCATAGGGTTGCAAAGTAGTTGCATAGACGACTAAAGCATCAATAATATGGTTCTTTTCTCTTGGGAAAACTTCAATTTAAAAAGCATCAAAAATCTCTATGATTTCCCAAAACAAGTTCCTATATTTCCTCAACCTTTCATTCTTAGCAAAAAAAATCCCTTTTTACTTGGGAAACAACTAGGTCAAAGTCCCCTATGAGTCTTAGGAACTTAATATTCCTATCAAGGGCTAGATCAAGTCCTATTATTAAGGCCTTGTATTCAACAATGTTGTTTGTACAATAAAACTCAAGCCTATAAGAGAAAAGGGTGGCCTCATATGAAGGTGTTATAAGGAAAATTCTAGCACCATCAAATTCCAAAGTCCATATATCACTAACATTTTGACACTCTTCTACATGAGCCATAGGGTTAAGGGCACAAAAACGACCCATTTTTTCATCCAAATACAATATTTCATCCATACAACTTTGGGGAGCCTTGACTTGGTATCTTACAATAGGTTCTCTATAGAGGGTGAAAAATCCTCCTTCAGGGTTATGAATAGTGGCATAGAATAGATCCATTTGGAGACCAACCCCCAAAGGCATGGCCCATTCTCCAGACAACAGCATTCCCCAAGCATCATGCACATCAATTACTACAACATTGATAAGAAGGCATATATCTTGATAAGAGGTCAAGCTAACCTTAAGGTATTTGATGAGTCCACTAATAGGGATATCCCTTGAGTCAATACCACACACATTTATATAAGGCCATGTAATATTTAAGCCAAGTTTATTAATAACTTTCAAGTACATAGATTAGTAGAAGCACCTGAATCAAGCATGCAGTTGTGGAGGAGGAGGAGTTCATCATCAAGGTAATGAAGAAAGGTGTGTGCCTTCCATTCTTCCTATCAATATTTGTAGTATGGATAATAACAGGGGGATCAAATTCGTCTTCAAGATCAAAATATTCCTTGACTCTTGGCCCTTGTGAGGGTATAGGGACTTTGGGTTTATCTTGAAGGTCTAGGGATTTCTTTATCCTTCGGTTCTTGTGAAGTCACAAGGTCATTTGGTTTGGTAGTTTTTATCTCACAATCATTATCCTCTTCAGGTTTGATTGGTATAGTGAGGCTAGTGTTTCTTTTGGAAGATTCATCCTTATTTTTGGATTCTTCGTTTATGGTATTTAGAAGCTCCAACTTGGCTCTCCTAGCGGCTTTGGCCCTCTCAAGCTCCCATTGTTTTTTAGAAATAACAAAGGTTTCTTGTGAGGAAGTATCGGCCCAAATAATGTTGTTGAGATATTGTTTGTAAAGGTTGTACTCCTTATCAAGAACATCTATTTTAGCTATAAGGACTTCTTGAGCTTATTTAATTTGTCAGATTTTTTGTTCCTGCATGGTTGGGTTATTTGTTTTCTCATAATGATTGTCCAATTTGAAAGTGACTAAGTTGTATTTTATTTGGGAAACAAACTCTTTTGCGTCAAGAAGGAATTTAGGATACATGTGTCTTAATATGATACAAAATTGTCTTGGCAAGGCATGGACATATCACATTTGGATAGATTCATATTTGGGCCTAGAGAAATCAGGAAGGACGTTTCTCAAAGCATCAAAGATTCCATTTAATTTGTCAACGGGTTCTTCCTCTTCTTTTTTGATGTGAAAAAATTAAGACCAAAGCATTCCACCATCTTTCCCAATTTCCCATTTCTTTAACAAAACATCTTCAAGAGTTTTCCATGCCTTTATGATTTTACTAGGAAGGTTATCATACCATAACTTAGCATCCTTTATCAATGAATAGGAGAAGAGTCTCATAACTACAACTTGATGTTCATATTGTTGGGCATATTCTCATTGATGTGTTGTCAATGATGTCAACAGTCGATGTCATTATGATGTGATGATGAGTTGTTATTTACAACATGCATAGGAATCTACCTAAATCTCAGGAGAGGTAGCGTATTAGATTTCACAAGATCAGAGCAATGCAGAAACACCATCGAGATCAAATTCCCAAAGGATCAATGATCTTGATCAGTTAGAATCCAAGTACAAAACCAAAAATCTTTGAAGGGAAAGCACATTGCAGGGATGATGAGTTGTTATGAATAGCATGCAGAGGAATCTACCAAAAGCTCATAAGGTAAATCATATTGCAGAAACGCGATCAGGATTGAAATACCCATAGTACAACTCCAAAATACTCAAGGGAGAATCCTATCCACTAATGTATATTTCAGGACAAACCAGGACCATTAGATCTGGGAGTTACAGAGGAGGACCAACATCCGATTAAATCCTGACCATCGGATCCCAGGAAGGGCAGGTCAACGGCGAGGAACCATTGTGGGATGCAAGGGTTGAGTTAACGATTGTGCAAATTTTGGGCCTGAAATCATCCCTAATCATTGATCTACTACAAGATCATTCTCGATTGTTAGATGAAATCAAGTTTCAAGGTTTAATTGGGGAATTTAATTTCGGGAGAATTGAGAAGTGGGAGCGCATAACCCAAATTGTTGAAAGTCGAAATTAATCTATACCATTGATCTAGAACTGATCACAGTTGTTTGATCAAGGATACACGAGATCCCTAAAATAGTCAAAATCTTGACAACCGTTGGATCATGTTAAGCTTATCGTGTCAAAGATGGATCATTAGATGAAGTCAATTTGCTCGAGATTTATTCGAGGAATATCACTTCAAATAATTGAGAATTGGGAATGAGTAACCCAAAGTCCTGAAGGCCGAAATGAATATAGACCATTGATCTAGAACTAATCACAGTCGTTGGATCAAGGATTCATGATATCCCTAATAGCCAATATCCTGAAAACCGTTGGATCGTGTTAAGCCTTTCGCGTCAAAGATGGATTGTTAGATGAAATCAAACTGCTCGAGGTTTATTCAGGGAATCTCACTTTGGGATAATTGAGAATTGGGAATGAATAACCCAAAGTCCCAAAGGCCAAATATAAATTTGAATCGTTGATCTAAGAGTTGATCACAGTTGTTGGATCAAGGGTTCATATCAACCTACGACTAGGAGGACATGTGCCATGTCGAAAAGACCACATCAACAAGGACATGTGGTGCAATAAAATGGCGACAAGTTTCAAGGTCCAGTTGGAATTTTAGGTACACGAAAGTCTCAAATATAAGTGACACGTGGCAGCCACTTGGCCAGTGCCAAGTCAACAGTGATATCAACAAGTTATGTCACTACGGGATTTTTTCCTTCAGGGGAAACCAACAATTACCCGAAGCATCGAAGACCGAAGTCAATACTGACCGTTGATATAAGATCCCTTGGATTCTCACATAATTGTTAGTTCAAAACGTAGTGGAAAAATGACGTAAGCTCTCCTAGGTTGACCACTTCGGCATTGACCAACTCCGGTGGAAATTGGAACAGTAATTACCCGGACCTCCGAACCCCCGAAGTCCCAAAGCTTTGAATTAATATCTGACCGTCTGTCGAGAAGGAATATTCACAATCAGGATCGCTGACAGAAAAAACGCTTGGAATGGTTAAGCCCATGGTCCTAGCTCCTGGACATGTGGAGGTTATTAAGAAAAAAGTGCTAATAAGCACTTTAACAAAATGTACTCTGGAAGGTTGAAATATTGCAGAGGCCCAAAGTCCCAAATTAAATAGTGGTCCTCCATCTCAACCTTTGATAAATTCATAGTCATTGGATTAAGCAGTGGAAGGATAGTGTAAGGATCAAATCTAGAATGTTGATTTGGTTCCAGAAATCACGCCAACCATCGGATCAACTCTTGTGAGAGGTAACCACTTCAGAGAGTTGAAACTCCAAAAGATTGGACGAGAGAGAAAATTCTCGAAGGCAAAAGTACCGAAGGACTAGGTTCCATCCCCCGATCATGGGTTACAGACACATAAGCCATGAGGCGCTAGGTACATCGCTTAATTAATAAGCTCGTGGTTTTTTGCATATGGTCACATGTAAATGGTTTGAAGGAAGCACCTCTGTAGGAATTCGATTTCTGCAATATTTGCAGAGACATGGAATCAAGTTAAAGAAATCAATCCATACATGTGATCGATTTATGAAAACAACTCTCACTAAATTAAAATCCTTCACAATAATGTTTGAATAATAATAGAGATTATTGTTAATTTAAAATGAAAAGGTGCGATGGTCCAAACAAAGGGACACAATGCTTCATATCTCACACCAATTGGAAGAGTATATAAACGAGAAAGAATGGTGAGAAGAAAGTGTCTCTATAGTCTAGATCAAAAGATTGAAACAGAAGAAGAGATGATGATTCTTATTAAGTGAGGTTGGAAGGGAGGAGCACATAAGGATTCATATCCTTTACTAAGTGTAATTTAATGGATTTGGTGCTTCCTAGGGTTGGTTCCCTAAAAACAAGGGAGTTGGTGCTTCCTAGTCTTGGTGCCCTAAAAACAAGGGAGTTGGTGCTTCCTAGGGTTGGTGACCTAAAGAAAAGGGAGTTGGTGCTTCCTAGGGTTGGTTCCCTGGAGAAAGGGATTTGTGTCTCCTAGAGTTGGTGCTCTAAAAAGGATTTGTGTCCTTCACTATTCTTCATAAAGTCCTTGTAATTCCTATTAATTATATTTATATAGTTGATTTTACAAACAAGTTTGTTGTTGATCTATTGTGGAAATTAACAAAATATAAAAGTAACTGCTAATTGTTGAAAAATGGTAATATTGATTCACCCCCCCCCCTCAGTATTCCAACAATTGGTATCATAACAGGTGCCTTCAACATAGTCTAACAACTGGAAGGTAGATCCTGAAGATGGATTAGCAAGAAGGAATGTCTAGAACCAAAGCACTATTGTTCAATGGAGGTGGCTATGCTCTATGGAATATAAGAATGAAAAACTTATTGTTGGATCTTGGTTTTGATATCCGACAATCTGTTGTAGATGGTTACACTCCACCAACTACTCCACCCAAAGATGTTGCACGAAAGAAAATATGCAATGACAACTCAAGAGAAATCAATGCTTCTTGGAGGGTTGAAAAATTCTATATGTGTGAAAGTTATGCATTGTAAGTTAGCCAAAGAAATCTGGGACAAATTGGAGGTTGTATATGAAGGAGGTAGCAAAGTCAGGGAAGCCAAACTACAAACCTATAGAACTCATTTTGAAATTTTGAAAATGAAAGAAGAAGAGAACATGTTTGAATACTTTCATAAGGTAGATGAAGTGGTTAAATCAATCAGAGCAGCGAGAGAATAACTTACAGATATACCTCTTGTGAGAAAGATACTAGGGTCATTACCTATGAGATATGATGCCAAGATTTCTACAATTAAAGATAGGCATGATTTTGACACACTCACAGTTGATCAGCTTCATGGAATTTTTATAGCATATGAAATGGTAACAGGGAATAATAAACCAGCAAAAGATGAAACAACATTTAAAGCATCTAAAGAAAAGAAGAAACGGGAGAATATGTCTCATGAAAATCTGTCAGACATATCTGATGTAGAAGAGGCTAACTTTATAAAGAAACTCCAGAAAGGATCTGGAAAATATAAAGGAAAGTTACCCTTAATATGTTTCAACTGTGGAAAAATTGGACACTTTGCCAATAAATGTCCCCATTCTAAGCAGGAGGAAAGTGATGACGAAAGAACCTTCAAAAATCAGAAGAAAAGTAACACTAATAATAAAAAGAAGTTCTACAAGAAAAAGAAAACATTCTTTACCCAAGAAGATAGTAGTTCATGAGAAGAAAATGAAGAAGACGAACCAAAGATTTTATTTATGGGAATAAAAACTCAAGATGAT
>SNQJ01S0039969.1:10499-21259 GCA_010110895.2 Picea sitchensis
TCTAAATTTTTCACTCTATATTTTTAGAGATACCAATATTTCATTTCACCGAATCATAATGTATGCTGGAAATATTATGTAGTGATTTCTAAAAAAAAATAAATAAAATTAGATAAAAATAAAGAAAATGAAAACAAATTATAGGAATTGAAAGTAGATTCAATTTTGGAAATGCTGCTGTCATTTTCGAAACCAAATTCTCAATATTTGTAGGAGTCTGCAACCTCCGAAGTTCAGGTAAGCTTGGGGAAATTCTTTGGTTTTTGTTTTCAGTCCCAATTTCATGTTTTCGGCCGAAATAATGTTTCGGCTGAAAAACTAATGTTTCGGTAGAAAGACTAAAATCTAATGGAAACCGTCAAAACTAAATGGTTTCCAAGGTTTTTGGCTGAAAGGTTGTTGAGCGAATTCCGTCGATCATATCATTTCATTTCGCACCAAATTATATAAATAGGCTTTCAGCCGAACACATTTAACACAATTTATCGAATGCACAGACACATATGAGCTCATGGATAGGAATTTCAAAACATTTTTATTGTTGATTGTAGTTGTATTCTTTTCTTTCTTTATTTCTTCCCTCTATTCCATAGGCTTAATCAGATGATCAATATCGATACATGATGGTTTTCTAGAGCACGTAAAAAAAAATTTGAATCATCTTTTTGGTTTTTGTTGAATAAGGTAATTGATGTTTGTTCAAGTTTTTATTGGAATAACAATTTATATGTTGAAAGATAAACTTTGAGAATTTTTTCAAGGTGAAGTCTTTGTTGAACATATATTTTACAGATAACTATAAAATTCATGGGAAACAAAAGTTTGTGCAAGAGAAAATTTGATCGCACTCGAGACGATACTCGCCGAATCGAACAAAAGAAAGAGATTTATTGGAGAAAGAAACGAGAAAGTGAAAATATTGAAGAAAGAAATGATGATAATGTGAATAGATATTTTCAACAAGAAGAAGTTCAACCAGGTATGCATGCACATATGATGATCGAACACACGACACACATTAGGACTGTATTAATAAAGTATAGAATTCAAATTTAAAATATTGTAAATAATATAATTGATTGTAATTACAATTTGATGTTTTTCTAAAAATATAAATAGATTTGTCTCATAATGTCGAAGAAGATGTTGAAACTGAAATTGAAGCAGAAGACATTGAAACCGAAATTGAAGAAGACGACGAATCACCTATAGGTATGTACATAAATTTAGATATTATACAAGATGAACACTCAAGTATATATAATTTGGTGAATTTGTGTTCGGGTTATGTTTTTTAATATAAACTTTAAATTGAAATATCCAGGAGAATCTATCAACATTGATGATGAAATATTAGAAAATGTTGATACTGACAAATTTGGAAAGAAAATAGCTAAGGATTATATAAGATATCGAACTAAGAATATGTATAATACTTTTTTCAAAGATGAATCAGTAATAGTACAAGCTCAACTTTTACTTTGTCTAATGAAGTCAAGAAAGTTAAAAGAAGCTACATCATTATTGGGCATTCAAAAGTCGACAAAGGATATAAAGGTAAAACATAATGTCTTTAACAATATAACTAGTGTACTAAAAGATTTTGGAAAATGTCGAAAAGAAGATGTTTGTGTTGCACGTAGAGTGATACAAACAACAGTTGTTTTGTCTAGAAATATAAAAGATCATTTGACACGACACATGGAAAAAATTATGGGAACATCAAGAAAAACATTCCACAAACATAGAAAATTTCGATTGCAAATAGATGTAAATGATGAATTGGCTTGTTGGACAGTGATTTCTAGACAACCCTACAAAGATAGACTTGTAGAAAATGTTAAAGAATTGGCCCATAATTGTTGGTTGGAAGAATCTTGTGTTTCACCACATACAAGGGATGTGTTACAACGAAGAATAGCATGAAAAGAATATGAAGAACATACAAAACATATATTGCCAATGACACAAATAGAGTTGTTCAATAAGTTCAAAGAAGAGGAAAAAGAAGTTAAAATTTCCATTGATACATTTGTGCAACAAAAACCATGGTTTGTTAGACCCATCATTGTTCGTGACACCTATTTTTGTCGTTATCATGTCAAATTTGAGTTGTATTACGACACTTTTTTGGATTTTGGTAAAACGTTATGGCCAGATTCACCTCCTCCTTCCACATTTCATGTTTTTATATCTGAAATTCCATGTGAAAGAGAAGATGATGATTTATTTTACAAAAACAAATGTGTTGGTGAAAATAAATGTGATCGTTGTGGAAATTTATGTTTGTTTAATTAAAAGTGTCATATTGATATAAATGATCAATCATTTTCTAATATAAGATTCAGTTGGAAGAGATATGAATACATCAAGAACATGACTCCACATTCTTCAAATGTTATTTCCAAAAGGATTGATTTGAAGGTAGTTCAAATATGTGTGATAGATTTTTTGAAAAAGTTTGAGGAATAAATCTATAAATACACCAAGAATTCACATAGAGCTCGATCGAAATATCTACAATTCAAACAATCCCGTGAAGTGTTTCCACCAAGGACAATTTTGTCTCTAGTTGATTTTGCAGAGAATTACACATTCACTGCACAAAAAGAAATACAAAATGAATATTATCATTCTCATCAAGTGACGATATTTGTCCACATTCTACATAAACATGATCAACAGAGTCTTGATAACATAGAAAGCACCGACGACAATCGACATGTTATTAAAGAATATTACTTTTATATAAGTGATGATCGAGCACATGACACACATTATGTACAACATTGTTTTGATAAATTTTATGATTGTTTTGATAAATTTTATGATATGGTCAGATGGGTGTGCAGGTCAGTTCAAATCTTCTCAATCATTTTATTGGTTATGTCTTCTTCATAAAAAAATTAACATTACACATTACATTACACATTGTTGGGATTTTTTTCAGACTGGTCATGGAAAAGGAGAGCATGACAGTGCAGGGGCATGTATAAAACGAGCACTTCGAAGGTATCAGTTGAACCCTCATGCTGATCGATTTGAATCGGCTGAACAAGTTTTTGAATGGTGAAAAATGGCGTTAATCCATGAATATAATCCGTCAAGGGATGTGCGCAGGTGTGTCTATATATAAATGTTACATGTATGTACACAGGATATATAAATTTGAACGTGTTCAAATTCATATTCGATCTTCAATCATTTTCTTGAGAGATTTCAAGTTAACAAGTTCTTGTCTTTTGCAGCTTTTTTGGTATGTTGGAATCGAATATGTAAATAGATCAATCCCATATGATGCCAGTACAATAAATGGGACACGAAAAATACATTCAGTTAAAACAAAAAGTTTTCAAAATGGGTTTGCGTTTGATAGAATAAATGAAGCTTGTTTTTGTTCAATTTGCATAGAGGACACACAATCCATAGATATTTGCGAGAACAAAAATGCAGGATATGTTAAAGCTTGGAGACATATAAAACTTAGTGTAAAAGGGAAAATGCCACTTGCAAGCTCAAAGGAGATGGAATCAAATGAAACTATAGTGTCAGCTGATGGAGATAGAGTTTCTAATCTTGTTAGAGAAAGTAATTTTTATGTTTAAATTTTTTCAAATAACTTGTAGATGTACTTCTGTAATAATCTAACATGAAATATTTGTTTTCCAATATATCCAATTATTTGCAGGAGATTTTTTTGCCATGGTTTCACCTGTAGACAACACTGAAAACATGAAACATTATTTGATGCGATGCACAGAACAAAAGATGAGGCTATTAGAAGATTTTGATGATAACGGTTTTATATAGGAAAGAGGATCCATTGTATTGAAAGGATATTTTTTTCAAGAAACACATCAAACTGATACTCATGTTCACTTTCAAGAATACCATTCAGATGTCACAAGTTGTCAATATAGTCATTTGGTATGTGCAACTCACATACAGTTAATAGAAGTTCAATAAATAAAAAAGTTAGAAAATGGAAAATATCCAAAGTCGATCATGAACGAATAATTGAATATAGAATACCATTACGATGTCTTTAAACAAGTGGCACATGTACATTCCATAATTTTTTATTATTCATTGAAAGTACATTCCAGAATTTGATGACTTGTTTTGACTATTTTCAACCATATTTCCAAATAGGATATTTATAAAAAGGGTACATGTATAAAAAACTTCATATCATTCTTAAAAAACACAGATAAAATATGGTGCAACCATATTTTATCTATGTTTTTCAACCATTATACCAATCAAAATGATTGTTGAGCATTACACCAATCAAAATTGAGTTATACTTCTTGTGTAGTGAACATTTTATTTTAAACTAAAAAATTGTTAAACACCATTTCCATTGAACACTTACTTTTTTGAATAGTATTTTTTTCCATTTTATTTTAATAATATTTCATTAATTTTAAAAAAAGTTAAAACATATTTTATATTTTCTATTGTAATAATATCTTGTTTCAAATTTTAACTCATTCCGATTTTTATTGTATTTTACGAGCATTAAATATAAATTAAAGTTGAATTGAACATCGAGATTTTATTTTGAATATTTTTTTTAATTATTGTTCTCAAAATTAAAGAAAAGTTAAAAACATCTCTTTCATTTTGAGATATTATTTTATTACTTGGGTATATGAACTTTGAGGTGAATATCTCTTCTAGCTTTAGCATTTTCTTAATGAAGTTACATGATAAAATTAAAGAAGAGTTGATCATCTCTTCCATTTTAAGGTTTTATTTTACAATCACATCATTTTGAGAATTTTATTTTATCATTATCACACAAACCAAAAAAGAGTTGAACATCTCTTCTATCTCAAGATTTTATTGTATAAACATTACCTGATTAATTTGGATCTCTTCTATATTGAAAATTTTATTTTTATTACTATTGCACCAATCAAAGAAGAGTTGAACATCTCTTCTACCCTAGATTTGAGAGCATTGACTTCTTTAAGTGGTATTTGTTTTTTTAAAATTAATATTGTAACAACTAAAAACAATTTAAACATCTCTTTCACTTGTTGTAATAACACTTGATTAATAATATCATATATATACCAATATCTTCATTCTAATTATTAAGTTGATTTACATTTAAAATTTGAAATTATTTAGAATCTCTATTTTAATAATTAAGTCGGTTTTCATGTAAACTTATTTAGAAACTTGTTAATCATTAAAATTAAAATGTAATTAATAGATATGTTCTCTAACAAAGTTAAGGAAATTAATACAACCTTTCCTAAATTCAAGTGAATTAAATTGTAATTAATAGATTTCTTCTCTAACAAAGTTAAGGAAATTAATACAACCTTTCCTAAAGTCAGGTGAAGACCTTTACAACAATGTGGGTTTATGTGAATAGTACTAAACCATAGCGTGAAAATCGTTTTTCCTAATGTAATTCTATTTCATACATGTTATCTGAGTTGTACAAGGGGTATGTGTTGTTCTTTGGCATGTGTAAAACACAATGCTTGAATGCATACCTCGTCCTTTGAATTCCACATTGGTTACCTTATTCCAAAATCAAATACAAGTTTTTTGAAAGGAAATTGGTAGATCATGAAAATTTCTTCTTTTTAGTGCAGTTCATACCAGCATAGGCTTTGCATGTTTAAAGTTTTTTCTACTACCATATATTCTCAAATAAGTTTTGCATGGTTTAACATGTTGTCTAAGTTGCCATATATTCTTAAATAGATATGCAATGTTACAATCTTGTATGTTTGGAAGTTCACTTTTTTCTTGACTATCTATTGAGTTTGCAATATTCTTAAATATATAAATAGTTGACATTCTTGTATTATTGACTTTGCATATTCTTAAATAGATAAATAACAGTTCACATTTTTNTTAGCAGATATCATATGCCTATCTTTTCTTTATTTTTTCCTTTAGTTTTTTTTATTAATTTTAACATATCATATGCCTATCTTTGATTTAGTTCTTTTTATTAGTTAAGTGCATCTAGATGTAACCAATTTATTTAACAAATATCATGTGCATATCTTTTCTTTAGTTTTTTATTGTAACCAATTTATTTAACAGATCTCATATGCATATCTTTCCTTTAATTTTTTTTATTAGTTAAGTGCATCTATGTAACCAATTTATTTAAGAGATCTCATATGCATATATTTCCTTTAGTTTTTCCTTTAGTTTTTTTATTAGTTTAGTGCAGATCTATGATCTCATATGCCTATCTTTCCTTTAAATTTTCCTTTAGTTTTTTTATTAGTTAAGTGCATCTATGTAACCAATTTATTTAACAGATCTCATATGCTTATCTTTCCTTTATTTATTTTTATTCTGCCACCAAAATTATTTGATATGTCAACAAAATCATGTTTTTGATGATCCACAGTGAACATGAAATGAAACATTTAAATTAATACATAGCAGAGAAGTATTTAAGAGTTTGATCATATTTTTGATGATCCACAATGAACACAAAATGAAACATTTAAATTAATACATAGAAGAAAAGTATTTAAGAGTTTGATCATATTTTTGATAAAATGAAACATTTAAATTAATACATAGAATTTTGTTTTTTAAGAGTTTGATCATATTTTTGATGATCCACAGTGAACATAAAATGAAACAAATAAATTAATACATAGCAGAAAAATATTTAAGAGTTTGATGTTTAATTTAATACATTGTAAAAAGGAAAATATACAAAACATTATTTCATTACTAGTGAACTTTGCCACTTTTTTTTATCAACTTTGAGAAATCAAATATGAGACAATAAACTGTTATTTTGAATTCCAAAATTATGAAATATATATATATTGTAACAGCCCCATCGTTACGTCTACAAGTGAAACAACAGTGCAATTTTTTTTGTAAAAAACATGACAACAATGACGATTACAGCTAGACGACACAGCTGACGGTGAGCACCATGCTCCTAGAGTAGGCAACGACAACTAAGAATCCACACACAGGCACAAATTCCACTCGGAGAAACATGCGTAGAACAACAAGGCGTAACGAATACTCTTCCGACACAAACATGACGACGCCTACCAACTAATGGACAACATCCCCATCTCGATGCAATGGCTTAGACAACAAGGACTAGAACCTATAGGCGTGTGAACCCAACACATGAAGGTATTCAACCCATGCGCCATAAAGCAATTGGAAATGCTTGACAACACTCACGCAGAACGCACTGACTCCAGCCAAGTTCTCATTCGCCGTTATCCCATATGGCACGCCATGATCCTCTCATTAGGAATCAGGTCATTCCCGGGTGATAGACGCATAAATAAACTTGGTGAAACATAGGCTATCCAGTCTGAGGACTCTAGATAATATGATGCACTAAGAGCTGAATACCGATAAGAAAACCATGCCCAATCCCCAACAATAGGTCGAGGAGACCCCAGAGGACGACTACTAGGGAAGACACGATCCAATATATGACATCGTCAATGACCCAACCAATCACCCCATCTAAACTATTCAATGATTACAATATATTTTAACATTGGTTACCATTCAAAAAGGGGCACATCTAAATTACAAGTAGTCATTAACGCACACACTGATTTAACGTTAAATAGAATCGGTCTAGCAAGTCCAGATAGCCAATATTGGAACTATAAACAATAAATACAATCTACCCTCAATTATAAATCAATTAGCAAGTCTAAATTTGCAATTTCATCTTTACTCACCAATCTAATTTTAATCATTATTACAATATAACTGGGCAATTCTAAGTTAATCCAAAATCTCAATCTAACTAGACCTTAACTTTAAATAACAACATTAACAATATTAATGTAGAATGCTACCATTATAGTGCTTATGAACAATTAAATCTCAACATGTCGTCTAGCTATATTCACCGAACTAACAATACTAGTTGTCTATTAACTTTAAGAGGGAGACTGCTGATAGGTAACATCGTTGTAGAAATTTAACATGGCAATTAACATGACCAATAACCTCGTTGTAGCCATTAATGTTTGGCAGTGAGAACACTGGGTAAACACTCAATTTCAAGGAGAATAATAAATAAATAAACAATACAAACTACAGAAGGATCAACTCATGGTCATTCAACAGCCAAAACACAATCGACATTTACGACAATTTCATGTCCATTCAATAGCAGAGACCAGTCAATATTTTAAGGGAAAAATGTGTCCAATCAAGAACAAACGTAGTCCATCATTTAAGGGCAAAACACAGTCACAGTTACATGGAAAAGTCGTGGTCATTTACAACAAATTCAGTCACATTTTCAAAGGGAAAAATCATGGTCAATTAAGGCAACAACACAATCTTCATTTAAAAAGAAAATCGTTGTGCCAGAACGCACCAGAGGGAAACTATATTATCGTCATCATTTAGAGGTAAAACGTTGTGCAAAATGTACCAGAAAGAAACCACATTTTTTTTTGTCATTAAATAATAATCAATTTGTTGTACCAACACACCAGAAAAATGTAGTATACCTTTAATGGAAAATCGTGGGCATTTAACATCATCTCATTCAATAATGTTAACAACAAATTCGTCGGCGTTTTCAGCAAATTCAGTCATTTGTTTTAATATCAAATCCATGGGTGTTTACAACAAATTTAGTCATTCGTTTAAAGATTAAATCTGTGGGCAGTTACAACAAAATCCATCACATTTAATTGGGAAAAAAAGTGGGCATTTACAGCAGGCTCAAGAAATCGATTTAAAACAAATTTGTGGGTGTTTTAACAACAATGTCTATCAACTTTTAAAAGTAAAAACATGGGCATTTCAATAGAAATCTTTGTCAACCTTTAAAAGAAAAAATGTGGGCACTTCGATGACAATCTTACACACATTTTAAATGGAAAAGTCATGGGTTCCCTTTTCATTTCCCAGATGCCAAATGCAAACGCATATAGGAATTACCAAAATTCCCCTCCCTTACCAGAATACCAGTTATAAAAATGTAGACAGTAAAATGATTATGTTTTTCCATTCCCAGGATACCAATACAACACAGACATGAATAACACAAAAAAACATTTTTCCATTTCCATGATACGAAATATAAAAATGCAGACAGGAAATCAAATCATTTTTCCAATGCCAGAATACCAATACAACGCAGACAAGAATAACAAATAAAAAATGTTTTTCCATTCTAGGATACCAATACAAAAATGAAGACATGAAATCAATTCATTTTTCCATTGCCAGAATAACAAATATAAAAATGAAGACATGAAATCAATTCGTTTTTCCATTGCCAAAATACCAAATATAAATATGCAGATAGGGAATCAAATCATTTTTCCAATGCCAGAATACCAATACAATGCAGACAACAGTAAGAGAAACGCAAGGATCCAATGGGAAAAGTCATAGAAATGCTCGCAGGGATTCTATCAATCAAGGCATAGAGAAAAACCAACAAGGACACAAGATAATCCATACGCAGAGGTATTTTCTAGATAGCGCAATCAAACAATCGTTGAAGGACAATAACAGAGGTAGACGATTGACACGAACATCCTTTGCTCTTCATCCATGCACAAAAAAGAAGGGCATTGAAATCCATAGGTCTATTAACACCGAAGGGATGACCGTAGATCAAGATCCTGGCCGACTGATCAGGCGAGGACTGATGAGCTCGGGACAAAAGGCCAAAACAACCACAATATTCACAAATAAATACACCATAGGGAGGTCAAGACATGTTGAGAATCGAAGGCCATGGGAGTCAATCAATCATCGAGATATAGGCTATCGAAAAAATTCAGTCATCAACTGGAACGATAAGACAATCAATTTACTTACCCCATTAAACATGTAGATCCAAAGCATAAATCCCACTACAATATACCATCCAAAAATAAAGAAAGTGTATCGTTGCCTAATCGCCCGCTCTGAGTTGATGTCCCACGTGCTTCATGCAACTCCAACTTTGCAACCGATGAGACTTCACTGGTACCTCCTAGCCAACGCTAGGGGTACTCTTCTTCTCCCTTATCCCCTCGAGCCACAAAGGGGCACACACACTATCCAAAGATTCAGCTAGCTCCCAACTCGCCTCACAAGTTCGAGCTACCACTCCTCATCGAGATGGGTATCCCAACTCCCACAAGCTAAGTCAGTCAATTATAGATTTCTAAAGCGTAACATTACACCAACACAAGAGATCCATCATCCTTCTCCTCCCTCCATTATATAGAGTTTCAAAGTCCTTTACCTTCCCAAAATACCATTTAATTTAGTGTTTAATAAATTAATTCCTAAAAATCATCCCCATACAAGTGTCACCCATCCTCTTCATTCCTCCATAAATTAATTTCTTTAATTAATTAATTTCCCCTATTTACCTCACCCACCTAAAATCAATCCTAGAATCCCTCCTAGGTGTCCCCATATTCCCTTACAAGTTTTAATGACTTTCCCCATTCCCAATTTACTAGTTGAGTTAATTTAGAAAGTTCTTAAATGATATATACCTTACTAAGTTTTACTTTCTTCTTTTTCCCTCGTGTTTCCCTTTTCTTTTTATGTTTCACTCTTTTCCTAGTTTCCTAATTATTTTAGATTCCCCTCTTCCCCCTTTTCATTTAGAACTCAATTTGGCAGGTGTAGAAATTAACTTTTTTTCCTTTTCCCTTTTTAATAAATAAATTTTAAATTATCATAATATAATAAAACAACTATTTCGCCCTTTTTTTAATTTTTATCCCAATAGATTTTTATGAATCAATTAA
>SNQJ01S0039969.1:21269-35898 GCA_010110895.2 Picea sitchensis
AGGGAAATTATTTTAAAAAATTGTTATCACGTTATTCGTCCTAAGGCCATATAGGTTCATTCATTTATCATTAACAACATGACGTGTCCTTCAGGACGCACTAGGTTCTCCAAGGGTGCCACTGACCTCATATGTTTCCCTTGCGCGACGTGCCCTTCAGGACACACTAGGTTCTCCAAGGGTGTCACTCACCTCTTTCTATTTTTCTTGCGTGACATGCCCTTCAAGATGCACCATGTGCTCCAAGGGTGCCAATCGCCTCTTGACTGACTTGGTAGACATCAAGAACCCCTAGAGTCAATACTCCACCAGGTGAACTTGTGGGAGACTAAGGGCCTCTAATGAATAAGGCCCCCACCTTATGGCACACCCCTTAGAATCATCGTGAGTGACTGTCGCAGTCTTCCCTCATGGCATCATGGGTCCTCTCAAACTAGGTAAATGTTAACCTATAGTTCGAGCTAGGGCGGGAGTTCTAGTAGGTTGTGGCAGGGCCGTTGTCCACATTTCTCCCTCAACATCTCTAGTAGTCATGCATGACCCCTCTACTCCACATGTGAGTCTGGTTGGCAAGCTATCGTCAGCCTACATCATCAACGAATCATGTCATAAATATATCCATAATCATATCATCTAATCAGATGCACTAATATCATATATAAAACAATCAAACCCTAATTGTTCACTCCCCAAATCGATCTAGAGTCTAAGGGGTTCCATTGATGCCTCTGCATCCTCGAGGTTCAAAATATTGCACACTTAGTAAAATTGAGTCAATAGCACCAGTCTATGTCAAGGTAGCAAAACAACATGTCATCAACCCATAAATCCTAATAATCCAAATCAAATGTTTAATAGTATAATAATTTAGATCACTTGCAAGAAAGTGTCCTCAAAGAACAAGTTCCCTTAGGTTGCGCAAGAGCGGGACGTTACATACACCCCCTCTTGGTCTAAAATTTGTCTCGAAGTTTCATAGTATAAATACTGAAATAATGTGTATCACAGTATCATAAGTCTATCTATCAAACAAAAATGGAAACTGTTGGTGCATATCATATGAGCCCTCCCAAGTCATCGAGTGTGGACTATATCTGTCCCACTGGACCTTGACCTACTCTACTGTTCAATGTCGTATTTGTCGAATGCGATGATCCAAGATGCAGATCGGCTCAGCCATGAGTGAAACCTTATCCGAAACTTGAAAGGTGATCAAGTCAAAACATGTGTAGGATCAATAATCATAATGTCTCAAACAGAGACGTGAAAGACATCGTGCATATGCCTCAGGAATCCGCAAGGCTAGTCAAAAGGTTGCGGGCCTATATTTTCCACAATATCGTAGGAGATAGTTTATCCCCTTTTCTAAACTTGATCAAACTCTTATGCAGTTTCCACTACAAAAATACTCGATCGCCACATCGTAACTATGGTCGACACAACACACATCGACATACCTCTTCTGTTGATCCTACACTTCCTTAATCATTTGTCTTATGGTTTTAATTTCCTCTTCCACTTCTTGGATCACTTCTGGTCCCACGAGGACCCTATCCTCAAGTCGATCCCAACTCAATGGAATCCAACATGGTCACCCATAAAGAAACTCGAAAGGAACCATCTCAATGGTGCTTTGGTAACTGTTGTTATAAGCGAATTCCAACAGTGGCAAGAATTATCGCCAACTCTTTTGTTGGTCCATCACGTATAGGTGAAACATTTCCTCCAAGGTCTTGTTCATTCATTCGATCTTCCTATTAGTCTCTGTGTGATACATAGTACTGAAGTTAAGTTGGGTTCCCAAGGCCTCTTGGAAACATGTCAAAAATCATCCCATAAACATCGATCCTTGATCAGATATAATCCTCTTAGGTACGCCATTCATCCTCACAATCTCACTAATGAAAACTCTAGCTATGTCAGGTGCCTAATATGTCGTACCCACAGGAATAAAGTGAACACTATTCATCAGAGTGTCTACTACTATGCAAATCAAGTCGTGTCTCATTGCTGTCAATGGAAATCCAACAATAAAATTCATCGAAATAACTTCCCATTTCAATTCTGGAATAGCGTGCGACCGTAGTAAGCCTGTTGGGTGTCCATGTTTAGCCTTTACCTGCTGACATTATAGACATGTGGTCACCTAGAAGAATAAGGGTTTATGGTCTGCCCTCATCTTCATGATTCTCGGGTGAGCCATGCACACTTTTCTATGAACCTTGTTTAGGATCAAGCTCCTCAACTCGCCGTTCGGTGGTACATAAATCGAATTTTTAAACCTTAATAATCTATCATCATCAAACGTAAATCCTTCAAATCTTGGTACCATCATTTTTTTTTGTCTAATAAAACCCTCGACCTGTTGTACCAATCATCATCATGCTGTAAATTTAGAATATTTTCACGTAGATTGATCTTAAGAGGCAACACCAAAAATATGTGCGGTCTCTGACGACATCCATTTTCCACTCGGTTCACTATCCCTTTTATGTAAGTAATCTAGAAGTTGTACTCGCTAGGCAATTTTGACTAACGTCGTTGTCGCATGTTCAGGTCACTTGCATAAAGATGTGTTGTAGTCCATGGTGGTCCATCTTTAGTTCAAATTTTCATCCAACAAGGTATTGTCTTCAAACCTTCAAGGCTTGTTCAATGGCTAACAACTCTAAATAGTGCATCGCATAATTTGCCTCATGCCTTCTCAGTTTCCTTGAGATGTAGGTGATCACTCGACTGTATTTCATCAAGGCTCTTCCAAAGACTTCCTTGGATGCGTCAATGCATACCAAGAATTCCACATCCATGTCATGGATATTTAGTATCGATGTTGTCACCAACAACTCCTTGAGCCTCTGAAATTCTATCACGCATTTCTCGGTCCAAACAAACTTCTTGTTCTTCTTCTGCAATTCTGTGATCAGATTTTCTATCCTCGAAAATCCCTCGATGAACCATCGATAATATCCTATTAAACCCATGAATCTATGTAATTCTAGGATGTTTTTCGACGTAGGCCATTCCATAATAACCTCGACCTTCATTGGATCCATGACAATACCTTCACCGGAGATGACATGCCCTAAGTAGTGAATCTTCGATTGATAAAAAGAGAATTTGGACAACTTCCCATACAATTTGTGCTCTCACAGACACTGTAGTACCAAGAACAAGTTCTCATCATGCTCCTCCATCATCCGATATTAAATCAAAATATCGTCAATGAATACTTGGACGAACTTGTTCAAGTACTCGCGGAACACCTCGTTCATCAAACTCATAAAATCCCTTGAGGCATTTTTCAGTTAAAATGGTAAAACAATAAACTTGTAATGTCCAAACCTCGTCTTAAGGCGGTATTAGGGATGTCATCCTCCTTGATCCGTAATTGGTGATACCCTGATCATAAATCGATTTTTGAGAACACCGTCACACCCTTCAATTGATCGAACAAATCATAAATCCTCGACAATGGATATTGATTCTTGATCATTGACTTGTTCAATTGATGGTAGTCAATGCAGCGCCTCCATGACCCATCTTTCTTTTGTATGAAAATAACGGGCGCACCCCACGGTGACACACTTGGACGTATCAGTCCTAGGTCCAAGAATTATTTTGGTTGCATTCTCAACTTCTGTAACTGCAGGGTTGATATCTGATAAGGCGTTCTAGCTATCGGTTCAGTCCCCGATTTTAGGTCTATAGTAAACTCCAATTCCCTATGCACTGACATCCCAAGTAACTCCTCCATAAATACATCTGCAAACTCTCTCACCACCAGAAGGTGTTCTATACCTTCCGCTACTCCCTTCTCATTTAACGCAAGGATTTCATAGAGCTTGCACCCCTTGTGCATGCTCTTCCATAGCTACAAGGAAGAGATGAACCTCAGGGAAAATCCCTAGTTTCAACTTACAATCACATCTCTCTATCCCTCATCATTGACCAAGATCAACCATTTCATCTTACAGTTGAGTATCACCTCATGCGATTCCAACCAATCCATACCAACCACAACATCATAAGATCCTAAGATCGTGACGTACAGGTTGGGCTTGGTGACAAACTCTCCCAAGTTAAGGGTACAACCCATAACCCTTCCTCCAACCTTCTATTTGGCTCCCAAAGCCCTCTCTATGAAGTTAAACTCATCCTGTTCGACTGCCTTTACCTTAATCCTTTTTAGCGCTGCACCAGAAATGAAACTCTTGGTAGTCGCGAGATCTATCAAAATACTAAGGGTCTGGTCAACGACGATACCTGACGTCTCGAGCATAGTCGACTGGTGCTTTGCCTGGCGGTTATTCACCATGGCATGAATCCGATGGGATTTGCCCAAACTCCCAAGTTAGTGGGTCTGGTTGATCCAGATGTGTCGACCCTTTCCTCTAGGCAGAAATGCTGGTAATGTGGCACCTAACAATCCAACACAATTTCTTCGGTCCGGTAATCTTGGTACCTAAAGTAGAAGTTGAGTTCTAACAATAAGGATAAACTCGAACTTATTGACCTTAAGTTTATGGGTAAAATGGTGTGGAGCATAACGAAGCAGCTCCAAAACAGGCCTCGTACTCGGGCACTATGCAGCTACTTCATCACAAGGCATCGAACTCGTTGAGTTGATGCTCAACTAACTCCTTAGAAAGATACCTCTCTTGGAACCATCCCTCGAATAGTTCCCATGACATGTCGTCACCTACTACGTTCAAAAATGGCAGGAGCATCTTTCACCATAAAAGAGCACTCCCCTTCAGTCGAAATACCACCATGCGGACCTTCATGCCGGAGGTCATAATCACAAAGCGTGAAGCACAATGCCTTTCTCTACAACCGTGCCTCAACAAAATATCCATTTGCGACACTCGTGGGCTTGAGAACTCAACTCTCTCAAGTTCTCAGTGGATGATAATGGTACTAGCTACGGAGCGCTATGGACCCTCAGGGGTACAGGTGCCCCGACCTCACCTCAGTACCAATGATGAATCAAGGCCCTTTCACAATACTTGGAAGGGCCTTGTCACACCATCATCATCCCTTACAACAAACAAATGTAGCCCAAGGACTTGTTCCTCCCCTTGGGGGTTCGACTTCGAAAGTGCGGGAATTTATGGAGGCATCACACCTCCTTCCATGACACCATGTTGCGAACCTTTGAGGCGTCCTCTAAATGAGACCACCACAAGGACACATTAAGGTTTTTAATTAATGCAAGGGTTAATACTCATGGGTTTACTGCAGTGGAAAGCCTCGCGATCCACAGTTGTAGGGTTGAACCCGCTTTGATACCATATGTAATGGCCCCATCATTATGTCTACAAGTGAAACAACAGTGCAATTGTTTTTGACAAAAATAGGACAACAACGATGATTACAGCTAGACGACACAGTTGATGGCGAGCACCATGCCCATAGAACAAGCAACAACAACTAAGACTCCACACATAGGCACAAATTACACTGAGCAAAACATGCATAGAACAACAAGGAGGAACGACTACCCACCTGACACAAACACGACCATGCCTACAAGCTAAGGGACAACATCCCCATCCCGACGCAATGGCCTAGACAACAAGGACTAGAACCTCTAGGCGTGTGAACCCAACGCCTGAAGGTGTTCAACCCATGCACCATAAAGCAATTGGAACTTCTTGACAACACTCACACAAAATGCATTGACTCTAGCCAAGTTCTCCCTCGCCGCTATCCCATAGGGCATGCCATGATCCTCTCATCAGAAATCATGCTGTTCCCAGGTGACAAACGCGTCAATAACCTTGGCGCAACATAAGCTGTCCGAACTAAGGACTCTAGATAATATGATGTGCTAGGAGTCAAATACCGATAAAAAAACCATGCCCAATCCCCAACAACAGGTTGATGAGACCCCTTAGGATGAATACTAGGGAAGACATGAGCCAATACATGACATCATCAACGACCCAACCAATCACCCCATCTAAACTAGTCAATGATTATAGTCTATTTTAACATTTGTTACCATTCAAAAAGGGGCACGTCTAAGTTACAAGTATTCATTAATGCACCCACTAATTTAACATTAAATACAATCAATATAGCAAGTCCAGGTAGCCAATACTAGAACTATAAACAATAAATACAATCTAACCTCAATTATAAATCAATTAGCAAGTCTAAATTTTCAATTTCATCCTTACTCACCAATCTAATTTTAATCATTATTACAATCTAACTGGGCAATTCTAAGTTAATTCAAAATCTCAATCTAACTAGCCCTTAAATTTAAATAACAACATTAACAATATTAATGTAGAATGCTACCATTATAATGCTTATGAACAATTAAATCTCAACATGTCGTCTAGCTATATTGATCGAACTAACAATACTAGTTGTCTATTAACCTTAAGAGGGAAACCACTGACTGGTAACATCGTTGTAGAAATTTAACATGGAAATTAACATGACCAGTAACCTCCCTGTAGCCATTAAAGTTTGGCAGTGTGAACGCTGGGTAAACACTCAATTTGAAGGAGAATAATAAATAAAAGAACAATACAAACTACAGAAGGATCAACTCATGGTCATTCAACAGCCAAAACGTAGTCGACATTTATGACAATTTTGTGTCCATTGAACAACATAGCTCATTCAATATTTAAAGGCAAAAATGTGTCCAATCAACAACAAACACAGTCCATCATTTCAGGGCAAAACACAGTCATAGTTACATGGAAAAATCGTGGTCATTTACAACAAATTCAGTCACATTTTCAAAGGGAAAAATTGTGGTCAATTAAGGCAACAACACAGTCTTCATTTAAAAAGAAAATCGTTGTGCAAGAATGCACCAGAGGGAAACTATTGTCGTCATCATTTAGAGGCAAAGCAAACCAGAAAGAAAACACATTTTTTTTTGTCATTAAATAATAATCAATTTGTTGTACCAACACACCAAAAAAATGTAGTATACCTTTGATGGAAAATCGTGGGCATTTAACATCATCTCAGTCAATAGTTTTAACAACAAATTCATGGGTATTTTCAGCAAATTCAGTCATTTGTTTTCATATCAAATCTGTGGGTGTTTACAACAAATTCAGTCATTCGTTTAAATATCAAATCCATCGGTGGTTACAACAAACTCAATCACATTTAATTGGTAAAAAATGTGGGCATTTACAACAAGCTTAGGAAATCAATTTAAAACAAATTCATGGGCGTTTTAACAACAATATCTATCAACTTTTAAAAGCAAAAATGTGGGCATTTCAACAACAATCTTTGTCAACCTTTAAAAGAAAAAATGTGGGCACTTCAACGACAATCTCAGACACTTTTTAAATGGAAAAATTGTAAGTTCCCTTTTCATTGTCCAGATGCCAAATGCAAACACATACAGGAATGACCAAAACTCCCTTCTCTTACTAGGATACCACTTATAAAAATGCAGACAGGGAAACAATTTTGTTTTTCCATTGCCAGGATACCAATACAACGCACACATGAATAACAAAAAAAAACATTTTTCCATTTCTAGGATACCAAATATAAAAATGCAAACAGAGAATTAAATCATTTTTCCAATGCCAAAATACCAATAAAACGCATACATGAATACCAAATAAAAACATTTTTCCATTCCAAGATACCAATACAAAAATGAAGACATGAAATCAATTCATTTTTCCATTGCCAGAATACCAAATATAAAAATGCAGACATTAAATCAATTTGTTTTTCTATTGCCAGAATACCAAATATAAAAATGCAGACAGGGAATCAAGTCATTTTTCCAATGCCAGAATACCAATACAACATAGACAATAGTAAGATAAATGTAAGGATCCAATGGGAAAAGTCATGGAAATGATCCCAGGGATTCTATCTGTCAAGGCGCAGAGGAAAACCAGCAAGGACGCAAGATAATCCATAAGCAGAGGTCTTTTCCTGATAGCGCAATCAAACAATCAACCAAGGACAATAACAAAGATAGATGGATGACATGAACATCCTTCGCTCATCATCCATGCACAAAAAAGAAGGGTGTTGAGATCCATAGGTCTATTAACGCGGAAGAGACGACCATAGATCAGGCTCTTGGTTGACTGCTTAGGCAAGGACTGATGAGCTAGGGATGAAAGGCCAAAACAACCACAATCTTCACAAATCAATACACCACAGGGCGGTCAAGACATGCCGGGAATCGAAGGCCATGGGAGTCAATCAAGCATCGAGCTATAGGCTATGGAAAAAATTCATTCATAAACTGGAATGCTAAGAAAATCAATTTACTTACCCCATTAAACATGTAGATCCAAAGCATAAATCCTACTACAATCTACCATGCAAAAATAAAGAAAGTGTATCGTTTCCTGATCACCCGCTCTAAGTTGATATCTCGCACGCTTCATGCAACTCCCGCTTGCCGACAAATGAAACTTCATCAGTACCTCCTAGCTAATGCTAGGGGTACTCTTATTTCCCCTTAACCCCCCGAGCTGCAAAGGGGCCACGCACACTATCCAGAGATTCAACTATCTCCCAACTCACCTCACAAGGTTGAGCTACCACTCCTCACCGAGTTGGGTATCCCAACTCCCACAAGCTAAGTCAGTCAAGTATATATTTCTGCAGCGTAACATTACACAAACATAAGAGATCCATCATCCTTCTCCTCCCTCCATTATATAGAGTTTCGAAGTCCTTTACCTTCCCAAAATCCCATTTAATTTAATGTTTGAAAAATTAATTCCTAAAAATCCTCCCCGTACAAGTGTCACCCATCCCCTTCACTCATCCATAAATTAATTTCTTTAATTAATTAATTACCCCTATTTCGCTCACCCACCTAAAATCAATCCTATAATCACTCCTAGGTGTCCCCATATTCCCTTACAAGTTTTAATGACTTTCCCCATTCCCAATTTACTAGTTGAGTTAATTTAGAAAGTTCTTAAATGCTAGACACCTTAATAAGTTTGACTTTCTGCTTTTTCCCTTGTGTTTCCCTTTTCTTTTTATGTTTTCCTCTTTTCCTAGTTTCCTAATTATTTTAGATTTCCCTCTTTACCCTTTTCATTTAGAATTAAATTTGGCAGGTGTAGAAATTAACTTTTTCTCCTTTTCCCTTTTTAATAAATAAATTTTAAATTATCATAATATAATAAAACAATTATTTCCCCTCTTTTTTAATTTTTATCCCAACAGATTTTTATGAATCAATTAAATTTCTTACTCCCTTCTTGTTACAAGATTAATGAATATTATCATCATTATTTCTTTTAATTTTATTTTTAAATATATATATATATTAAAAGGATAGAAAAATTCTGCCACAATATAATTTAGACCTAGACTTTAATTTTTGTGCTGGGCGAAATTTTATTAGGGAAATTATTTTAAAAATTTATTATCACATTATTCGTCCTAAGGCCATCTAGGCTCATTCATTTATGATTAACAACGCGACGTGCCCTTCAGGATACACTAGGTTCTCCAAGGGTGCCACTCGCCTTATATGTTTCCCTTGCACGACATGCCCTTCAGGACACACTATGTGCTCCAAGGGTGCCACTCACATCTTTCCATTTTTTTTGCACGAAGTGCCCTTTAGGATGCACCATGCGCTCCAAGGGTGACACTCGCCTGTTGACTGACTTGGTAGACATAAAAAAACCCTGGATTCAATACTCCACTAGGTGAACTTGTGGGAGACTAAGAGCCTCTAAGGAATAAGTCCCTTGCCTTATTGCGCGCCCCTTAGAATCATCGTGAGTGATTATCGCAGTCTTCCCTCATGGCATCATGGGTCCTCTCAAAATAGGTAAACATTAACCTATAGTTTGAGCCACGACAGGAGTGCTAGTAGGTTGTGGAAGGGTTTCGGTCCACACCTCTCCCTCAACATCTCTGGTAGTCGTGCATGACCCCTCTACTCCACATGTGAGTCTGGTCGACAAGCTATCGTCAGCCTGCATCATCAACGAATCATGTCAGAAATATATCCATAATCATATCATCTAATCAGATGCATTAATATCATATATAAAATAACCAAACCTGAATAGTTCACTCCCCGACTCGATCCCGAGTCTAAGGGGTTCCATCAATTCCTTTGAATCCTCGAGGTCCAAAATCCTGCACACTTAGTAAAATTGAGTCAATAGCACCTGTCTATGTCAGGGATGAAAAACAACATGTCATCAACCCTTGACGCCTCATAATCCAAATCAAAAGTTTAATAGTATAATAATCTGGATCACTTGTGAGCAAGTGTCCTCAAAGAACAAGTTTGCTTAGTGTGCGCAAGCGGGATGTTACACACACACACACACACACACACACACACACACACACATATATTTATATAATCAAAGTCTGAATAGTTACACTGTAAAATACATAAGTTCCACATCCATTTTAGGATGATAACAAAAACTAAGACATTTAACTCCAAAATTATGGACTCTAAGCCATCGCTTTAAGACACTTCATACCTGCAAGTCAAAAATAAAAAAATTAAAAATTTACAATTCAAACATGCGAAATAATACAGAATTCAAAAATTGTAATTAAAACAAAATTGACATACATACCAAAAGAGTTAAGTCTCATCCTCCAACATACTCTTTCCCACAAAATATATTGTAAACATATTTTCCACCAAATATAGTTTATACATCTGTAACAATAAAAAACAATAATAAAAAAACAAATAACACATATTAGCATATATATTGTAACTAAATATTAAATAAAACAATAAGAAATAATAACATACCCAACCACAGTTAAACATATTTAAGATAGAACTACTCTCCAATTAAGAGTACATGATTTAAACAATTTGTAAATCTTATATTTAAAAAAATTTAAAGAGAAAAATTATGTTCTTGGTAAAACAAAATGTGAGTTAGAGTTAGATAACAATATGAAAAAAAATATAGAACTGTGAATGAAGAAAGTTCACAAATCTCCATATTAAGATATTCTTTCAATGAAATACTTATCTCCTTGTGGATAAAGTCTCTAATCCTTCAGGTGAAATTCTTCTTGTGGATAAGGTCCCAAATCCTTCAGGTGAAATTCCCATCCCTGGTGATGTTACTGTGTTCTTGGTAAAACAAATTGTAAATTAGAGTTAAATAATAATATGAAAATAAATATAGAATTGTGTATGAAGAAAATTCACAAATCTCCATATTAAGTCATTCTTCCAATAAAATACTTATCTCTGTGTGGATAAAGTCCAGAATCCTTCAAGTGAAATTGTCCTTGTGGTTAAGATCCCCAATCGTTCAGAAATTCTCATCCCAGGTGATGTTATTTGATCATATTTACAGAGAAATAAAATACTAATCTCCTTAGCAGTTAAATACTTCTTTGTTCTTCTGTAGTGGTCATATAATAAAATTCCATAATCCCCTTTCAAACTAAAGGACTCATAAATCTCCATATTAAGCCATTCTTCCAAAAACTGATTTTTTATGTAAAAAAAGTTCACAAATCTCCATTTTGAAAAACCATTCTTCCAAAAAATACGTATCTCCTCTTTATGCATTGGAATATATGTCCTCATATATTCTTGCATGGACAAAGAAAACACAAATATGTACATGTATATTAAGTCATTCTTCAAAAACCATTTAAATGGGATGTATTCATATTAAATATAATGAAATTCTCTTTGAAATTATGTGTGAGCTAGCTCACACATACAATATGTCTGATCTTATTTGTAAATATAATTGAATGTTGATTTTTGTGATTAGTAACCAATTTAGTTAAGAGTTTTACAATGAAAATACCCTGGCAAGAAGGAATTCACTTCATTATATGTAGAAAACACAAATGTCCATACTACGTCATTCTTGGAAAAGAAAGTAGGGAATGCAATTGAAGAAAATTTAGAAACTCTCTCTTTTCTGATGTGGGATAGAGTCTGTTCTCAAATATTCAAATGCTCAAGTTCAAAATTAGGTATGCATCATGGTATAACCTTAAATAAATTTGAATGCACACCATTTAAGACAATGATAAACTTATCTATGGGTTCTATATATTTCAAAACAATTGATCAAAGCGTTGAATAGAAAAGGCTAAACTAAATATTTGAGAAAACAAAAATTTGATAAAAGTAAAAAACATGCATTTATGAATCATCCTAAATGAACACATCCTTCCCAAATATGGGTGCTTCCTCCTCAATCCCAGTCTCCCTCCCAATCATATTCACAGGTACTCTCTTCTCCACATTAGCCTATATAACACATTTCAAATTTTGAATTTTGAAAAATTAAATTTAAATGATCAGAACACATTAAATTTAAATTATTCTAAGACATTAATTGATACCTGTGAACTCCCACCCTCTTCAAACTCTCCCAATGAGAATTGAGACAAGCTTGCCCAAGTAGTAGGAGATGGAATAGGGATCTGTGAACAACACAACTAAGAACTAAATCTAGAATTCAATTTGTTCACAATTATACAAAAATATAAATGATGTTGATCTCTTATTCAAAAGAGTGAAAATTGAACAACTATTAGAAAACACATACCTGATTCAACCCATCCAAATTTAAATTTATCGAATTAGGTCCCCTACCTACTGGATATTGATTTAACATATCTCCAAACTGTAATTAATGGCAATAACAACTCGATTATTTGTATAGATACAATCATATCTAAATATAGAATTAGAAGTAAACTATCAGAAAATGCGTCAAAATTATCGTAACTAGAACACATACCAATCTGTGGTTTGGGTCATCATTCTGAATGACCTTCTTCCAACCATCCTGAGAAAATTTCGCATACTCCAAAACATCTTGTGCTGACATTGTAGCTAAATCCGCATCTGTTTTATAAACAAATTTGGCCCAAGAATTTGCTTCTTCTCACTGACGATTCATGCCAACATCAACACCATAAAAACTTTCTTCCAAATTTTCTCAGATTGCACTCTTGGCCTCTTTGCCTACCTCTGATGTAGCCTGCAACTCTGAAAGTGAAACAAATGCTCCTGTTGGAAAAGGTACTAAAGGTTGTGGAGGCATCGACACTGTCACACTTCGATATGCCCCTTTGCGATCATATGTACATCCTTTACCAGACCCATAATATTTGGACGGTGGACTAGTATAATCAAGGTGAATATGCAAGAAAAACTCTGCAAAAGAATGTCTTGCAAAATAGCGTGGAACCTCATCGTTACACGACAATTTCCCATATGTCGCAAAAAGTCTGTTATACAGATTTCCTACAATGTCAGGGTGCTTAAAATATTTCACCTTCAACATCTTCCGCTTTGGGTCCTCTCTGAACCTGAACATGGAAATGGCGTTTTCTTTTGTAACTCTATTTTTTACTGCCTCCCATTTATTAGGACCCATCACCTTTGACTTGGTGCTGGCAACCCCACCCCACTCCTCGAAGTACGATCGCTCTCACCAGGACCTTCTCTTCCCTCGGCTCGAAGAGTATCGATACTCTTCTATCTCCCAATCGGAAGATCTGCACCCACAGTTCTTTCGCGCAATCCCCCTTTTCTTTTGCTCGAAGGATCGGAACTTCGCTACTCGCGAGTTTAACCGTTATGCGTTACCTCCTTCGATCTCCGAGACTCGAGATGTGTCAGTCAACGCTGACTTCCTTCCCCCTCTATCGGGACCTCGCTATATCGCCACTTCATTATTCACGAACTTCAACAATACTTCTTCCGCCTTCCGAGTCCCAATGGTCTAAGGTGCCAGGACTCCGACAAACTCGCTATCTTGCCTTTTCGCGACCCCGTCACTCGCAAGATCAACCTTTTTCCCTTCAACTCCCAAGACCCGATGTGCCGATATCACCTGCCATGTCACCACTCTTATGGTCCCCGTGATCTACGTATTTCCTCAGAGCTTCGCCCCTCGCGATCTCCACTGCCAAATTTCCAATCGCTTTCACGTGAAACGCCGATATGCCCGATCCATGAATAGAGTCACACTCCCCGTGCTACCGATCGACGCCCCTGCTCTCCCGGTCTCCGAATTCCTTCCGCCTGTACTGTATACTTTATGTCTACTTTCGTCCTTATGCAATCTTCGAACAGGAAATGTCTCCCCACGAGACTTATGCACCAACTTGCTCGTTTCCTTTCGACTTGTTGCGCGACTTCTCCATCGCCTTGTAATAACTTTGAAGGCCTATCCCTCCTGATCTTATCCTCGCTTCACAATTCTTTGTGAGAACTTCTTTCACGCACCCCTTGCGGAAGATCTTCGAACACGACTAAGTGTCGAAGCTTCTTCGACTCTGCGCACTCTCCTGCAGCAGCAGTCCAAATTTCCTTTTTCTCAGAATCGCAACCCTAAGTCTTCGTCCAGCCTGCGCATGCCTAGCATGGCTCCAGTGCCAAACCTACACTTCTGAGATGAGAACAAAAGCTGTCCCTAAGTAAACCCTGCAGTCATGCACTCCTTGCGGACAAATTCAACAACACTCCTTGCATGAATTCTCTGGCTCACTTAGAGAAACAATTGAAACTCATTCTCTCATTCTCTCAGATTTCAATCAACCATTAAATCACATACACAACATATAAAAGCAAATGCATAACAAGAAGCAAATACTCATGAGCATAATATCAACAATA
>SNQJ01S0039969.1:36632-53371 GCA_010110895.2 Picea sitchensis
CTAAAGCTATCAAATCTAGAATTTAATATCCTATCTACTTTACATTAAATCTATTAAATGCCTTATCTACCTAAGGACGAGAGCTTATCCTCTCAAGGCCCATTACAATATACAAAGTGCGCTTCATTAACTCTTCACATTAATGTTTGGCGCAACCATATGAAGTGTTCAAAACTTGTGCTAGCGTTGTCCAACAGTCTTTTCTGCTCCACGCGCTGGCTCGCTTGATGAGTGAGCGATGCTCCTGCATTATACTCCTCGGCTTGAAAATATTCATGGGCTCCTGTCCATGAGTTCCTGCACGGTCTGTCCATGCTTTTGTATCATCACTTCGTTCTCCCAACTGGCATCTTCCACTGGGTGGTTCTTCCACTTCACCAGGTACTCAAAATACTGCTTTCGCCTGGTCTTCGTTCCCACTCGCTTGTCCAGTATACACTCCATCTACGGCTTCTCTGCAATTGGTAATTGCCTCTTCCACTGGATCATTGGTTCCTCAGTTCCATCCTTCGCTTCTCCAGTCCTGTATGGGTATAAATCTGAAACATTAAATATCGGAGATATCCCGATGCCATCCGGCAACTCAATTTCATATGTATTCTCCCTGAATTTCTTCAAGACTTTGCATGGCCCAATTTTCTTCATTTTGAGCTTGTTATATGTTCCCCTTGGGAACCTTTCTTTTCTCAAGTGCGCCAGGATAAGATCACCAAATTCGAACTGAAGTTGTCTCTGATGCTGATCTACTCTGCGCTTGTATTCCTGATTGGACTTCTGTAGTCGTTGCTTCACCTTCGTGTGAAGTTCTTCCATCACCTCAGCAAATTCTTCTGCGCTTGCGATGCTAGTCGCACCCTGTTCTAACTCCCTGAGTTCTGAAACTCCCCTTGGTTGTGTTCTATACACAATCTGAAATGGACTTTTTCCTATACTTCGATTCACCGAATCGTTGTACGCAAACTCTGCCTGCAGCAATATGTTGTCCCAGCTGCGATGGTGCTCTGTCACCAAGCTCCTCAGTAAGTCTCCAAGACTCTTGTTGACCACCTCGGTCTGTCCGTCTGTCTGCGGATGGTAAGATGAACTAAAAGCCAAATTAGTTCCTATCTTCTTCCATAGCGTCCTCTAAAAATGACCTATAAATTTGGTATCCCTGTCCGAGACTATGGTTCTCGACAATCCATGAAGTCTAACAATCTCTCTAAAAAACAAGTTTTCGATGTGGGTCGCATCGTTGGTTTTCTGACACGGAATAAAATGTGCCATCTTCGAAAATCTGTCCACCACCAAAAAGATGGAATCAACCCCTCTTTGTGTTCTCGGCAAACCCAATACAAAGTCCATGCTTATGGCCTCCCATGGTCTCTCGGGTATGGGCAATGGCTGATAAAAACCTGTGTTCTTCTTTCGGCCCTTCGAATGTTGACAAATCCTGCATCTGTCAACAAATCGTTTAACATCTGAACGCATGCCCGGCCAAAAATACGATTCGCTCAGCTTTGCGAATTTTTTGTCATGTCCAAAATGACCTGCTAATCCACCACTGTGCTTTTCCTTCAACAAGTTCTCCCTCATGGAGAAATTTGGAATACATAGTCGATTTCCTCTAAATAGCAATCCTTCCTGGATCATGTAATCTATCCAAGGACTCCAATCTCTAAGAACTGGATTCTCAGTGGCCTCATATGCTTCTCCAAAATCCGCATCTCCTGCATACATGTCTTTCAGATTCTCAAAACCTAATGTTTTGACCCTGAATTCCTGCAACAACAAACATTTCCTGCTCAAAGCATCAGCCACTTTGTTGGCAGTTCCTGAAATGTGTTTGATCACAAATGTGAAATTCTGCATGTACTCTACCCATTTTGCATGCTTCTGGTTCAACTTCTCTTGTTGACTTACAAACTACAATGCATGATTATCGCTGTATAATACAAATTATTTTGGGATCAAGTAATGCCTCCACTTCTTCAATGCCTGTATGATGGCATAAAACTCTTTATCATATGTGGAGTATTTCAGCTTTGCGTCATCCATCTTCTCGCTGTAGTATGCAACTGGCCTGTCATCTTGATTCAAGACCCCTCCGACAGCATACCCACTTGCGTCACATTTCACCTGAAATGTCTTCTTGAAGTCTGGCAACACCAACACTGGTTTTTCTGTGATCTTTCGCTTCAACAAATTGAAGCTCCTTTCAGCCTCGACTGTCCAATGAAAAGTCTTGTGTCGCTTTTTCACGGTGTCCATCATTGCTGCGCTAATTCCACTGAAATTCCTAATGAATTTACGGTAGAAACTAGCTAAACCATGGAAACTCCTCACTTCAAAAATATTTCTGGGTGATGGCCAATTCTTGATCACGTCCACTTTCTCTGGATCCATCTTCAACTCATTTGCCGAAATCACAAAACCCAAATAAATGAGCTCTGTCTGCATAAATGAAGATTTCTTCATATTTATCAACAGCTTCCCCTGTTGTAGTTTCCTCATCACAATGGTCAGATGTTTCAAATGTTCAACCTTCATCTTGCTGAAGATCAGTATATCATCCAGATACACGACTACAAACTTCTCGATGAATTCCCTCAGGACTTCATTCATTAGCCTCATGAATGTGCTCGGTGCGTTTGTCAAACCAAACGGCATGACCAACCATTCGTACAAACCTTCATTTGTCTTGAATGATGTCTTCCATTCATCACCCTCTCTCATGCGAATCTGGTGATATCCACTCTTCAGATCAATCTTTGAAAAGTAATTTTCCCCACTCAGGCAATCCATCAGATCATCCATTCTCAGTAGTGGAAATCTGTACTTGATGGTTATCTTGTTGATTGCTCTGGAGTCTGTACACATCCTCCAGCCTCCATCTTTCTTCGGTCTTAGTACTGTTGGAACAACACATGGACTCAGGCTCTCCCTGACCAGTCCTTTGTCCAACAGATCCTATACCTACCTCTTGACATCCTCATTCTCCTGTGGCGTCAACCTGTACGTGGCCTTATTCAACAAGCTTGCTCCAGGTATGAGGTTTATGTGGTGACTCACACTCCTCATCGGTGGTAACGAATGAGGTAGTTTGTCCACGATGATATCAGCAAACTCTCCCAGCAGTTCCTGAATCTCATCTGGTAAGTCATCCACTCTTGTGCTAGTCAAGACAATTCTCGGCTTCCTGACCACAAAGAATTATGGATCTTCCTTATTCTCCATCTCTGTGAGAAGCTCCTTCCCACTCATGAGAAGTATCATGTTGCTTAATTCCGGCTTCACCTCCTTATCCTTTATCGGAAGCAATCTGTGTGTCCTCCCATCCTTCTCCAGGGTATATGTGTTCATCCTCCCATCATGAACAACATTTCTGTCATACTGCCATGGTCTACCCAGTAATACATGACAGACATCCATGGGAATGACATCACACATAATTTTATCATTATATTCACCTATCTTGAATTCAACCAAGCATTGTTTCGTAACACTTACCTGGTTTCCTTTCTGTAGCCATGATACCTTATATGGGCTCGGGTGATCAATTGTCTCCATCCCTAGTTTCTCCACCATCTCGGTCAAAATGAGATTATCGGTACTTCCGCTGTCCACGATGACCTTTCATTTTATGTCCCTGGCTGTGCAAGTGGTTCTGAACAGTCGGCTTCTCTGAACTATGTCCTCCACCTCCTTCTCGGGTGTCAAAAGGAATTTATGCATCCCCAGCGATCTCCCGATGTCTGCATCTTCGTTCTCAACATCGCGCCCCTGCGCTTCTGTGATGTGAGCTTCTCCTGATTCCTTCTTCTTTTCTGGACACTCGAATGACTTGTGCCCATTATTTCCACATGTAAAACATGTGATCACTCCTCCTCTTCCCCTACCTCGACCTCTAGTACGAGGAAGAGTGTTTGCATCAACATAATATCTACACTGATCATTTTGTTGTCTTCTCTATTCAACCTGTGGTTGTCCTCGCTGTGAGGTTACACCTCTTTCAATCCTACCCTGAGGTTTCTGCCATTCCTCTTTGGGCTTCTGGAATTTCTCCTGGGAAACTACCTTGCCTCTGGGCTTACTTCTGCCTCGCCCCCGCTGACCTTGCTTACGGCTCAACTTTTCTTCATCTTTCAGAGCCATCTTATAAGCATCTTCAACTATCTTGATGGTTACCATGCTCAATTCATCTTGAATGTCATACCTCAGACCATTCAGATATCTCGCCACCTTCTCATCATCGCTCTCCCGATGACCTACTCTGATGTTGAGTCTGTAGAATTATTCGGTGTATTCTTTCACCGTCATCAACTTCTGTCTCAGGTTCTACATTCACCTGAACAGTGTGATCTGATAGTCTCTCGGGATGAATTTCGCTTTCATCTTCGCGATCATCCTGTCCCAACTCTTAATCTTCTGTTTTCCCTTAGAACGTCTATCTTCCTGTAGCTTGTCCCACCATAATGTTGCATGTCCCTTCAAATCGGTGACATCATGTCAGACTTTCTTGTCCTCTTCGATCTCCTCATAGTCGAAGTAGGTATCAAGATCTCAGATCCAATCCAGCAACTCTTCTGCATCCAGACTTCCCTCGTAGACTGGAATATCCATTTTCACCTTTGCGCCTATCCTGGCGATGGCTTTGATCAATCGCTCGGTTGATGCATCTTCTGCTGTGACTTATTCTGCATGTCCAACTTCCTCTTCTACTTCGGAATCGCTAATATCCCCAGTGCCAACTTTGCGTCTCTGTGCAGTCTCCATCTCCTCGAGTCTTGCTCGAAGATCTCTCATTTGGTGCTCCATTTCTGGATTCCCTGCTGGCCTACCTCTTCTTCGCACATCCTTGTCCTCTGGACCAGGTGATTTCCTTTCTCTTCTGGGCGGCATGATGAATCCTCTTCTCTGCTACAGAAAGAAAAGATATTCCCGCTCTGATACCACTTGGTGCTGGCAACACCACCCAACTCCTCGGAGTACGATCGCTCTCACTAGGACCTTCTCTTCCCTCAGCCCGAAGAGTATCGATACTCTTCTATCTACCAATCAGAAGATCTGCACCCACAGTTCTTTCGCGCAATCCCCCTTTTCTTTTTCTCGGAGGATCGGAACTTCGCTACTCACGAGTTTAACCGTTATGCATTACCTCCTCGAATCTCCGAGACCCGAGATGTGTCAGTCAACGCTGACTTCCTTCCCCCTCTATCGGGACCTCGCTATATCGCCACTTTGTTATTCAAGACCTTCAACAATACTTCTTCTACCTTCCGAGTCCCGATGGTCTGAGGTGCCAGGACTCCGACAAACTTGCTATCTCGCCTTTTCGCGACCCTGTCACTCGCGAGATCAACCTTTTTCCCTTCAACTCCCAAGACCCGATGTCCCGAGATCACCTTCCACATCACCACTCTTGTGGTCCCCGCGATATATGTATTTCCTCGGAGCTTCACCCCTCGCGATCGCCACTGCCAAATTTCCAATCGATTTCACGCGAAACGCCGATATGCCCGATCCACAAATAGAGTCACACTCCCTGTGCTACCGATCGACACCCCTGCTCTCCTAGTCTCTGAATTCCTTCCGCCTGTACTGTATACTTTACGTCGACTTTCCTCCTTACGCAATCTTCGAACACGAAATGTCTCCCCACGAGACTCATGCACCAACTTGCTCGTTTCCTTTCGACTTGTTGCGCGACTTCTCCATCTCCTTGTAATAACTTTGAAGGCCTATCCCTCCTGAGCTTATCCTCACTTCACAATTCTTTGTGAGAACTTGTTGCCCACACCCCTTGCGGCAGATCTTCGAACACGACTAAGTGTTGAAGCTTCTTCGACTCTGCACACTCTCCTGCAGTAGCAGTCCAAATTCCCTTTTTCTCAGAATCACAACCCTGAGTCTTCGTCCAGCCTGCGCATGCCTAGCACAGCTCCAGTGCCAAACCTGCACTTCTGAGATGAGAACAAAAGTTGTCCCTAAGTAAACCCTGCAGTCACACACTCCTTGTAGACAAATTCAACTGCACTCCTTGCAGGAATTCTCTGGCTCACTTAGAGAAACAATTGAAACTCATTCTCTCATTCTCTCAGATTTCAATCAACCATGAAATCACATACACAGCATATAAAAGCAAATGCATAACAAGAAGCAAATACTCATGAGCATAATATCAAAAATACACGGAGAATAACACAACCATGGAAATGAATTAAAGCTTTCTTCTATTAATTCAATGCCTGTACATGGGTGTTCTTCATCCACTTCTCTGATCTTCTCTTCAACAATGTTGCTTCATCATAATACAATGTACAAAGGAGGGTGTCTATATCCCGTTTCCCTCTCGACCTCTAAAGCTATCAAATCTAGAATTTAATATCTTATCTACTTTACATTAAATCTATTAAATGCCTTATCTACCTAAGGACGAGAGCTTATCCGCTCAAGGTCCATTATAATATACAAAGTGCGCTTCATTAACTCTTCACATTAATGTTTGGCGCAACCATATAAAGTGTTCAAAATTTGTGTTGGTGTTGTCCAACTGTCTTTTCTGCTCCACGCGCTGGCTCACTTGATGAGTGAGCGATGCTCCTGCATCATGACTTTCGCCGCCTCATTAGATCGACAAAACTATCAGTGGTTGGCCCCATCTTCTGATATGCATCCTTAAATATTTTGAATAAATGCAAAACAATTTCCAAACTTTGTTTTCTCTCCTGAGGGAGTTCCAAGACCAATAAATAATTTTCCAACCTCTTTTTAACACTTGAGCATCGCTCAAGCGTCATTTCTATAGTATTCCCTTCCTAGGAAAGTTCATCACCAACATCTGAAGGATAGGTGGACGTAGGCGTGTAATCTTATGTTTCTTGATAATGCGGCCTCCTAAATCCACCTTCACCCTATGCACCGACATTTGAATCTTCGTGACAACCACTCTCATTGTCGGCCCTTTCTCTAAATTGATTGTCTACACACACATTTGAAAGTAACTTCAATATTTAACCTCATGTAAATTTAAATACAAAACAAATCAACAAAAATAAACAAAATTTAGGAAACTTATCAGAAATATTCTCTTGTCCATAGGTATTCCCTACATTCTCAGGTGTAAAAGTATCGATGCGTAACCTATCTAAGAAGGCTACATCCATAGAACTAGTTTGAGCAGGTTCTGCAGTTGATCTATTGACAGACTCGTTTGAAAATATCCTCTGACGAGATTGTTGTTTCTCACTCAGAGTCTCAGTCGAAGAAGGAGTTATTCCTCTTCCTTTTTGAGAATACCTAGAGATTTTGTGAGGAATGTTTGGAGAATCCTATGTCGACATCTCTCCTCATTTTCTATCCACACTGCAGAGTTTATCAGTAAAAATGCAGATATGTACAGAAGTTCAAGAAAAAAAAAATGAATTTGAGCCTATCACTGTACATGGATAGGGTCGAATAAGGCTTTGTAACAAATCAAAAATTAACTTCTATATTATTTAAATAGAAATTTAAAAATGAAACCAGAAATAGAAATTTAAAATTTAAATTCTAAAATTCCAAAATAACTTTAACTTCTAAATTCTAAATTCTACATGGACAGGGCCGGTTTAGTTTTATTTGTCAAATTATGCAATTTCTTCTTTGTTCTTTTCTTAACAATTAATTTATTTCTTGTCCTGTTCTTACAACAAATCGAGGTTTTATTTGACGAGATTAATTTTTTTTTTGGTTTCTTTTTTCACAGTAAAAATTGGCCTGAGTACATGGACATAGGGTACCTAGAGGGAATTTAAGGTATATTGTAAATTGACAGGGCCATATTCGGCCCTATCCATGTACAGGGCTGAAAGAAATCTAAATAAAAAATTTTGATCCTAATTTAAAAAACTAAATTCTAAATCTAATATAAATTATAATCTAATTTTGTCTTTGTTGTAAACTTCAAATTTTATACACATTTAAACATTATGGATAGGGTCATATTCGGCCCTGTCCATGTACAGGTATAGGCCCGAATTCGAGCCTGTACCCGTACATGGATAGGGATGAATATGGCGCTGTCAACAATCTAAATCCTAACTAAAAATCTAAATTCTAATCTAAAATATAATTCTAATATAAACATACCTAAATGTCACTTGCTGCTCCAACGTCCACATCACCTCTTCTTCTCCAATGCTCACCTCCCGTCTGCCCGTAAAAAATGCCCCCAACAAATGCCAACATCAACTACAAACGCCAAATGCTCTCCGCACAACCTCTCTGCACAACAAGCTATGAACTCTCAAAAACTTTGATAGATGCGATGTGCAAGTAATATATAAACATTTGTTCAGCCGAAAGAACTTTTCGGCCAAAATATATTTCGGCCAAAACATTATTTCAGTCGGAATATCTTTCGGCTGAAAAGACGTTACCAGATAACAAACTATCCATCCGGCTAAAATTGTACATGGAAATTGAGGGCGTCGCCAGGGTGTCGTTCGATTTGACATTCAAAGGTTTGGCCGAAAGTGTTTTCGGCCGAAAGAAAAGATTAGTTCAGCCGAAAAAATGATTTTATTAATTTTGGAGACCCGATTGTCATGAAAGTGTAACCCACCTTCATGATTCCACCCACCTTCCAACCACAACTATTATATATATATATAACCTTGAAAAAATACACCTACCCACTACAATTGTTGTACAAAAAGGAGTCAATTGTCACCTCTTGGGGAGAATTTCTGTCTTTCCTTCTTAATTACATTTAATATTACATTCCTTAATCAAAACTTTACCCTTCCAAAAACAAAGACATATATTTTCCAATGTCGCTAACTATCTCAGAAGCATAATTGCATTTATATATAAATATGAATGATTTGATTTAATTTTCATAATATTCTATATATAAGGAATGATAAAGGATTATTATTTAAGTTACATTATATTTATTATTATTATATTTTAATTTTTTATATTAAACTAGCCCCATATTTATATTAGTGATGAAAACAATATAAATAATTAAAACAAATTTGTTTCTTATAAATATTTTATATAAAACTATATATTTTTTTTTATTACTTAAATAAAAAAACACAAAAGTATATTTTTAATATTAATTAACTTTTTCCCCAGATGGGGTGACACGGGGCGCGATAGTGCCGCGCGGGAGCGAGCCGGGACACAGCTTTAATGCACCCACCGGTTCACATCACCTCGAACAGTAACCCCGCATGAATCCACGCAGGAGCATTCATACGATGAGGCCCCTGGCGCAAGGGAAGGGTACCCATCACCAGAGCACTATCCAGCAGACTTTAATGGCAATGGTTAATATTTCGGATATGGAAATCATTTTGTCTTCAGTTCTCATGGTCTGAGTAGCAAGACCAAGCAACAAATCGCTCCGGGAGGCCTCCATCTCACAGGCGAACCAGAGCTGTGGCAGCCTCTCTCCCGCTTCACTGGCACAGTGGCCGCACTCAGCAACCTTGCCATTTCTCAGGAGTAATTTGATAGACAACGGAAGAACTTAGATCTTTCACTGGGATTCCGCCATGCCCCGAGCTAGAGGGAAACCGCGAAGGGGAGCGACCTGGTATGCGGCGGAGTCGAGGTGCAAAAGAAAGGAGAAACTCGAGAAATCTATGGCGATAGAAGCTAGGAGACGAAAGAGCATACCACAGATGCCTCCAATGGCGTACATGGAGGAGGTCATTCCGGAAGGAGGCCTGCCAAGCCCTCCTGAGCACACCCTCTTCATGATACCGGAGAATTGGAACCCAAGCACGAGCTTTGGCTCATACAACATACGACAGCCTACAAGCAATCTGCTTGACCCTTCGAAAGCCACCACAGAGAAGCCTTACTCCCCTTGTTACGTGGAAGAGGAGGCTCCTCCTGAGCCCACCAAGGAAGCGGAGGAGCCAGGACGAGCACGACACTGACACAGGACACAGGAAGCAGAAGAAGCCACCAACGAGGAGTTCATGGACAGGCACCGCCCGGAGCAGCCACCTTCAGTTGACTGGGGATACCTCAATCTTGTATTTGAGATTAGGAACAAGGTGGATGATCAAATCTTCTGCCTAGCGCGAATGGATCAGAGGCTTGACATGTTCTTTGCGGCACATTCCAGAGCATCGTCAAAGAAACAATGGCCGACTTGTGCGCGACCCTACTCGTTCCCAGCGAGATGGAGGCACTCCGAGGACTAGGACATGCAGCCCGGTTCAGAGGTTACTTGATGTTTAAAACTCGACTCTGGTTTTGGTGTTGTTGTTATATTTTATGCCTTATGATAGCTAGTTACCAGGTTGTCCTAGCACTAGATAGAAGAACTCGTTTCATGCTTGTGACTGTGAGTCCTGCTTTCCTTCAGGCAGGACGTCGCACCGTCAACTCTGTTAATTTTGCTAACTATGCACACTGTGTGACACATGGACATGGATGCCCAGCTGTCCCGGTTTCCTTCTCAGGTGGGACAGCTGGCATCATTCACAGTTTTGTATTTTGGTTATGGTAATATAATAGGCACCACCCTTTTTTACTTAAAAAAAATATATTAATTAACTTTTTCAAAACCACACATAATCTATTCTTCTAAGTGCAACTATAAAATATAACTTAATTCTTAAAGCACATCATTTATTAATCGAGAAATTTTCTCTTTCAAAGTTAAAACCACGCTAATCAATTTTGGTTTTAAAATGGTTTATATCAACTATGTTGGATTACTTAAAGGGGGTGAAGTAGTAATTGATATTTTTAATCATTTTAAACATAGTATGCAAGTGTTATTTATCTCTATGATCAACATAACATTATAATCCAATACGTATAGAGTAAATAAACCATGAATAAATCAACAATCATACACATACACAGTACACCAATATTTTTTACGTGGAAACTCAATGCGGGAGAAAACCACATATTTTTTTTTCTTATTTGTCTTTAAGAATTACATTCATTGGAAGCACCAACTTCCTTTGTTTTCCAATTGCAACTGGAAGGAGGTTTTGACCCCCTATTTTCAGGCTACAACCTGAGGAAAGATCCAACTCCCTAATTCTCTGGCTATAACCAAAAGGAGGCTACAACCCCCTATGTTCTCCATATACAACTAGAAGGTGGATACAACCACCTATCCTTTCCCCATCCAACTGCCCTAAAATATAAGTGCCAAATGTAGAAACTAAATGTCACTTTCACAATCAGTTCTATAAAATATGTCAATGAGAAACCTGTCAATGTATACTCATCAACCAATATGATCTGATCACATATATCTCAAACACTATACCACAAGTGTCTACCTCAAACTATGTGTTAGAACCTCACTATTATACAACCTCTATCTATACCAATAACTTTATTAACATAACTCAACCAAAATCCCTCAAACATGAACCAATACTAAACTTCATTAGATCTTCCTCATATCAACTCTACAAAAAGCCCTAAACTTCCAAGAGGAAATCCAATAGATTTACAAAGAAAACCCTCGACCAAATTCATAAATTCAACACTACATATATGAAAACCATACCTTTTCTTTTTTATTGTAGCATTCTATGACCACATTTTTGTTGTCATGAATCTCCTGCCACAATTTTTCTGCCGCAATTTTCTACCGAGGTTTTTCTACTGAGATTTTTCTGCTGTTATTTTTCTGCTGCACTTTTTTTTCCGCGATGTTTTAGCCATACTTTTCCAGCCGCAATTTTTCTATCGCACTTTTTTTGTCGCACTTTTCCTACAGTGACTTTTATGCCACACTTTTTCTTCCATAGTTTTCCTATCAATAAAACCTGCCCAAATAACCTTTCACAAAATAGATATTGAATGATATACAATATGTGCTAATGGGAGAGCCTTTCTCTCTTATTTATACTTCCATATATCTTCTCAAGGGGTTACATTCTAACCAACTTAATCCACTTTCCTTCTTTTAGGGATAACCCACTTCTAACTCACTTTGCTACAAATAGTAAATTATCCAGTTCTAGTTGCAACTAAATTATTTTTAATTATTTTCTTATTGCAACAACTTAACCCATGACTAGCTCCTAGTTTCACAAACTTGACTGGTCAACTTCTTCTAGGATATTCTAGAATTAATTTGACTTTTTGACCTTCTAGATAACTAGTGAGGGTTCTCCACTTCACTAGGCCTTAACTCTTTAATTGTGAGAAGTTATGTGATGTTTCATATATCATCAGAAATGGAATGACATGTACTATCCATATAGAATAGTCTTACTTGCAAATATATTAAACTTTGTACAATTATACATCAATCAAACTGAAGTCCCTTAATCATACTATTTGGGCTACCATAAGTTTCTACCAGACTTTCTTTAAGGGTTGAAATCAATGAAAACCAACCCAATGAATCAACAATATCCCCCTTTGGAATTGATGGAAGAACTCTAATTCAATAATGAAGTCATATTGCTCATTTTCCCCATGTGACCATCGCTCCCCTTGGAACCATGCCTCTGTGCTTTCTCTCCAACGATCTAACTCTCCATCCTACATCTAATAAATATCTCCACCTTTGACATCAATGGAAATGGTAACTTCCCATATGAGTATGCTCCCCCTTCCTAAACTATCCTTGGGGTTTCTGGTCCTGACTGAACTCTTCCTGAAACTGCTCCCCCAGCATGAACTGTCCTATTTATGGTGCTTCCTCATGTAAAACTAAGACATATAAGATAAGCATTCAAAATCATTCATTTTGGAGTAGAAATTACTCTGAATCTCTGATGAAGATACTCAAAGGATCCCCTTGGAAGCGGTTTTGTAAAGATATATTCTACTTTTTTCTTTTGTTCCCACATATTCATCTTTGATTTTCTTCTCTACAACTTTTTCCCGTAGAGAGTGATACTTCATTGGAATGTGCTTTGTCTTGGAGTGCATCACCGGGTTCTTTGAGATATGGATGACACTTATATTATCACAATATATTGGAATGGGCTCATCATACTCAACCTATATATGTGTCAGAGTTTTTTTCATCCATATAACCTATGTACAACATGTGTCTACTGTAATATACTCTGCATCGAATATAAATAATGATATTGCTGACTATTTATTTCTTATCCAAAATACAAAACACTCACCCAAGTAGAACATTTCTGCATTTGTTGGTCATCATCTGACTGGTGCTTCGTTGGTCATCAATGAAACCTACCCAATCTGCATCTGTGTAGGAAATAAGTGATAAATATTTTCCTTTTGGATACCATAATCCAAACTCTTTTATACCCTTCAGATATTTGAATATTCTCTTTACTTCTAGAGCATGTGATTCCTTTGGTGTTGCTTAAAATCTTTCCACATGTCCAACTTCTTGCATTACATCTAGTCTGGAAGTTGTCACATAAAGTAAGTTGCCAATCATTGACATGTATTTCCTCTCAAATGTAGACTTTGATTCATCATCTTTACTTAACTTGCAAATGGTTTGCATAGGAGTACTAACTAGTTTGCAATCTTCCATTCTAAACCTCTTTAGCATTTCCATGATATACTTGGTTTGAGAAATAAAAATTCCTTGGTTTCTTTGACATATCTAAAGACCTAGAAATAAGGATAGTTCTCCAAGTAATGACATTTCAAATTCATTATGCATATCCTTTGGAATTTTCTAGCTCAACATGTCATCGTCACTTCAAACAATAATATCATCAACAAAAACTTCAATTAATAAAATACTATATTGAGTTACCTTTATGTAGAGGTTGTTTTCTGCATTTCCTTTCATGAACTATTGGTATTGTAAGTATCTATCTAGTCTAGACTACCATGCTCTGGGGTCCTGTTTGAGACCATACAAGGCATTCTTTAATATGCAACCATAATCTTCATTTTTTGATAACTGAAATCATTATGGTTGCTCAATGTAGACTTCTTCTTCTAGTTCTCCATTCAAAAAATATGATTTCACATCTGTTTAATACACTTTAATATTCTTTAAACATGCATAAGATAATATCAATATGATTGTTTCCATTCTAGCAATTGAGGAAAATGTATCTTCAAAGTTGATACCTTCAACTTGTGTGTATCCTTTACATACAAATCTAAGTTTGTTCCTGGTAACCTGTCCATCTTCATTCAATTTATTTCTGAAGACCAATTTTGTGACTATCAAATTATTGTACCTTAGTCTAGGAACCAATTCCCAAGTGTCATTCTTCTCTATCTGATCCAGTTCTTCATCCATGGCCTCTATCCATAGTTAATCCTTGTTGGATTCTTCAAAATTGTTTGGTTCAATTGAAGATAAGAGTGCTAGGTACAATTGTTATGGTGAATGAATTCTTCTTCTAGTATGAACTCCTGCATCTTTGTTCCCGATAATATGATATGATGAATAATTCTTATATATTCGTTTCTAGGTGTCTTTGGAGGTACTTGTTGTTCTTGATCTTCTATTTATGTTTGATCTTCTTCATCTTCCCTTTATGTTCCTTCTTCATCATTTGCTTCTTCTTCATAAACCTGTTCCACTCACTCTTTTTCTTCTTCCTTTAATTTTCATCCACTTGTCTCATCAACCATTACATTGATGATTTCCGCAACTTTGTTGATCCTTAGAATGTAACATTTGTATGATTATTTTGTATTTAAGGAATCAAAATTTGAATTGGTGCAATGTGTCCTTCATAAATTGATGACAAATAAATGTGTATTCTAATTGATGAAATGTTTTATGCTATAAGTGTTTTAACAACAATTATTACATGCACATTTCTTACAAAATTAGAGGTACATGAAATAAAATTTGGTTCTTCTATGAGGACTGGAGTTATGGAAGATGCTTAGGGATATTACAACCATGAGAAATAGATCATAGGTATGCATGTTAGCATGGGGAATGATTATACATAATCAAATGGAAGAAGAGATAGGTGGGAGCTTGTAACTATGAGAATCCTACACAGGGAAGTGAATAGATATAGATATGATAATGAAAGGATTAGGAATATATACTTCAGAGCTTAAAAATGTTACATAGGAAAGTCAAAAAACAATCTGGCACCAAGAAAGAAGCTAGTTCTAGACAAGTTTCATCATCTAGATCTCAAAGAAAAAGCGATGATCATCAAAATGATAGACAGTAAATAATCATGAGAAAGAACCAACATTCTCTTAAGAAATCCACCAGAAGAACCCATGCAAGTTCATGGGTCAGGAGCAACCCAAGTCTTTCTCGTGCTAGAATACATAGAAGGAGGCCCGAGGTAGACATCTTGCAAGGGGGAATCAATAATATCAAACCACCAACATTCAATGGTGAGAATAGGAAAGGAGAAGTTCCAATGCGTAGCTATTGGAAATGAAGAAATATTTTCAGCTGCATGATTACCCCTCAAGGGTAGAAGCTAGAATTCCCACCTACCACTTCGAAGGAAAGGAAGCCATGTAATGGGATTAACTTAAGAAATAAAATAACCTCGATGATAAGATTATATCATGGAGGCAAACAAAGTTACCAACATAATGAGGACTCTGACCTCAAAACAAGAACACTAGCCCTTAAAACCTATATTGTTTCATAAAAAACATGAAAATCAATCCCCAAATAAAAAAGTGATGCTAATGGTAGCACCATTTTTTGTAACTCGGTCAAAATTACAAATTTTTTCAAGCATGGGATTAAAGTACCAAAGGGTTCCTCAAAAAAACTTTAAAATCATAACCCAAATCAAAAAATAGTTCTATCAGTAGTACCATTTTTTGTAATCGGGTCAAAATTACACTTTTTTAAGGCATGGCATTAAAGGATCAAATGGTTTCTCAAAAAAACTTTAAAATCAACCCCCAAATCAAAAAGTAGTGTTGCGAGTAGCACCAATTTTTCTAACCAGGTCAAAATTACAACTTTGTTCAAGCATGTCCTTAAAACATAAAATAATTTCTTAGAAAAACCTTAAAATCAACACCTAAATAAAAACGTGACGCTATCTAAAGAAAAGAAAAAATTCTAAACATTAAAATTGCAACTAATTACCACCTAATTGAAAGTCTGGTCTTGAAAACAAATCCTTACACAAATAAAAAAACCAAAATTCGACACTAAATGGCCACTTGAAAATTTATTTACTAACTTTTTTTTCTTAAATTTACATTAAAAAATAATTAAAGAGAAATGAGAAAATATTCACAAATATATATATTTTTAATGAAGACAAAAACACATTTAAAAAAATATATTCAAACCTCCCCCTTCCCCCCCAAAAAAAAGACTTTACAAAATGGTCAAAAATAAACGAAAAGAAAAAGAAAAGAAAATAAAATAAAATTTCCTCAGAAAACAATAATTTTAAAAAAATACTAATTCAGTAAAATATTTAAAAAAAGAATATCTAAAATAAAAAAATCTTTGACAAAAATACTAATATTTCCTTAGCTAAAAATTTTATTTAAAAACAAAAATTGAAAATAAAATTCAAACACTAAATTTTTATTTACAAATTAAAAACAAAAAAAAAAAATTCTTTCTGTTATATGTAACTTTATAAGTTATATATGAACGTTTTTTTTTTTTTTTAATATAAATTTTAATTTTTTGTTGTTGTATTTTTAGCGTTTTTGAATGTAGTTTTCTTATTTATTTTTAAATTTTGTATTAAATTTTTATTTTAGGTTTTTTAAATTGGGGTTTTTGTATATATGTTTTCAATGTTTTTTGGAGTTTTTTCACCTTTTTAAAGGGTTTTTGGGTTATGATTTTTTTTTTTTTTAAC
>SNQJ01S0039970.1:24188-52352 GCA_010110895.2 Picea sitchensis
TAAGTATTCGGAATGGGTTTCAAATCTGTTCCATGTTCATAAAAATACCGGTCAGATCATATTATATGTTTATTTCTGTGCATTAAACAGAAAATTGTCGAAGACCATTTTCCACTTCCTAATATGGATATGCTTTTATAATATGCCACAGGGTTTCAAACGATGTTTTTACTTGACGTTTTTTCTCGATATAATCAAATCAAGGTAAAAAGGATTGATATATATAAAACCACATTTACCACATGTTGGGGTACATTTTCTTATGAACGTATGTGGTTTGGATGATCTAATGTAGGTGCCACCTTTAAAAGAGATATGTAGATATATTTTGATGATCTAATTGAAAATATTATCCAAGTTTATATTAATGATTTGACTTTTTATTCTAAAAACTGGTTGGATCATTTCGGTCATCTTAGAAATGTTCTCATGCTATACAGAAAATTTGGTGTTTCTTTAAATCCTTCCAAATCTATTTTCAGTGTCAAGAAGGGTAAGATTCTCACTCACATTGTTTCTAATTCAGGGATAAGTATAGATCATGAGAGTATTACTACCATTCTAAGCCTCCCAACCCCCACCTCCAAGAAAGAAGTTCAATATTTCATGGGCATTATTAATTTGTTCATAGATTTTTTCCTGATTTTGTTGTCATCGTTAAACCAATCCATAATATTTTGAAGCAAGATCGTTTTTTTTCTTAGACAGATGATGTCAAGAATGCTTTCCTTAATATTAAGAAGGAAACAAGTTATGAGTCGACTTTGGCAAAACCAAATTTTGAGAAAGATTTTATCATATAATACCAATGCTACTGAGGAAGAATTTTTTGTTATCCTCTTACAATGTGAAGACCAAAACAATGAAAAACATGTAGTTTACATGAGTCGAAGTCTATCTGAGAATGAGATCAAATATTATTATATTGAGAAAAAACACTTTTTCTCTTGTTAAATCTATAGAAAAATTCCGCCATTTTATTTTGGGAAAACATGCACAGGTAAAATTTCCTTTGTCTGTTGTCAAGTTTCTACTTTCACAAACTTACCTTTCAGGAAAAATTTCACATTGGCTTGCCAAAGTTCAGGAGCATGATTTGACAATTATGAATTCAAGGACAATCAAGGGACAATACTTATCTCTTCAGTTAGCTTAACATCCTAAACCAAGTGAAGAACTTGACGACCAACATAACCGTCTTTCAGCACTAATTTTTTTTATTGAAAATCAAAATCTCTCTATATATGAATATCCTTGGTATAAAAATATGGTGTATTATTTGCAGTATCAAAGGTTCCCAAAAGAGTTGGATCCTCATCAGAGAAGGAGACTCTACCTTGAAGCTTCTAAGTGTTGAAATATTGTAACTACAAAGAGTATTCTAATTATTATTGATGTATTATTCATTAAGATCAATCCCCTTTTGTGGATTGATCATGTCAGGTATTGTAAATGACCAAATCCCCTTTTGCGGATCCGTCAAACCCTAATTTTAATAGGAATAATGAGAAATCGGCCCCAGAATATATTAAAGGTGGTTATAACCACCCATAATAAGAAGTTGGCCCTTCCAGTGAAAATACACCTACGTCCACACGTTCCAGATTGTATAAATAAAGAGGCTAGTGCCTCATTTGGACACACACTCACTTGTTCATTAAAGCACAAGTTTGGAGCTACAATTGGAGAACAAGGAAGAGAGAGAGAGGCTCATTCTTGGGAGAGGACTTTCTGTATTTTTTTGAGTTATCTCTTGGCATTGTATTGGCTATCTATATTAAGGAAGATTTTGTCGGGTTTTCTCCCCCATGAGGGTTTCCCAGGATAAATGATGTGTCTCTTGTGATTATGTATTTCTCAGTGATCCCATTTATGCTATTGTTATCTAGTGAAAGAAAAAGAAACCTAATAACAACTTAAACCTTAACATGGTATCAAAGATAATATGAAGAGAGCATCTTTCACAAGAGAAAGAGAAAAATGTCACTGTTGTCGTACATGCAAATTAGGGATTTTTATTGAAGAAGAATTTCAACCCCAAAACCATTTAGAAAAGTGTGCCCTTCCTCAAGGATCACTTTGGAATCCTCAGCGCAACATTTTAGTGGATAGATCTCCCAGAAAGTGAAACCCTAGTTTTCACAAATTACTAGAAGTACCAAAAAACCAGAAGTACCAGTGTACCAGAACTACTAGAGTACTAGAAATACTAGAGTACCAGAAGCACTAGTCCAAAAATCTGCAGATCAAGTTTGGAGGTGTAAAAGTTATAGTTTCTAAAATCTAACAACACCAGGGTACTCGCCTCAGCCAAGCGCACCTCTTGGTAAGTTTAAAATTCAGTTTTGAGCATTTTCATTTTTCGGTCATTTTCCTAGCTCCAGGTAAAAGATGTCTGCAAGCACTAAGCTTGTTGACAAGCTATAAGGTGTGGAAAAATTTTGTGCTTGGAAGTATAGGATTGGAATTATTCTTGAAGAGAATGACCTAGAAAGATTTGTTAAAGAAGAAGTACTAGAACCCGTCAATGTTGCAGATAAAGCGAAGCACCAAAATGACACAATTAGGGATAAGAGTATCATTGCAGATTCTATCAAAGATCACTTGATTCCTCAAGTGTCCTCAAAGAAGACTCCAAAATAATTTTTTGATTCCATAACCATATTATATGAAGGAAATAACATAAATCATAAGATGAATATAAGAACTCAGCTCAAGAATACAAGGATGCATAAAGGAGAATTGATGCAAGAATATTTCTCCATAATATCAGAATTCAAAGAACAACTAGAAGCAATTGGATATTCTATAGATGAAGATGAACTCATAATGACATCCCTTACTGGTCTCACAAGACCTTATGGTGCATTCATCCAAACTATTTGTGCCAGAATGGAGAAACTAAAATTTGACAGCCTTTGGGAAGAATGCATTCAAGAAGAATCAATAGTAGCTAACTGAGAAACTTTACTATCAAGAGATGAAGATCAAGCCCTAGCTACTCACACTAAGGGAGGAATAAAGAAGTCTTACTTCTAGAAAGGAACTCATAAAGAGTCTCAATCCCAAAACAAATGCATACATAAAGAATCTCAACCAAAGAGATTCCAGAAGAAAGGACAAACAAAAGAAAGAGACTCCTGATCTTACCAATGCTACCATTGTGACAATATGGGACATATTGCGAGACATTGTCTAGCTAGACGAGAAGAATACAAGAGGAAAAACAAGAGGCATCACACCCATGCAATTGAAGATGAAGAGCCACCCACAAAGATGTTAAAAGAAAGAATTGAAGACCATGTTCTAATATTGGCCCTCTCAGGATCAATATCACCTGGAGAGGACACTTGGGTCATTGATAGTGGTGCTTCCAAGCACATGACAGGTCAAAGAGACATTCTCTCTTTCCTTTTAGAAAAGAATTTTTCTCATAAAGTTACGCTTGGATATGATTATCAATATCCTATCAAGGGAGTAGGAGAATCAAACTAAAAGCTAAATTTAGGGACTCCAATGATGATGAAGGATGTACTCTATGTACCAAGTTTGACAAAGAACCTACTCTCCATATCAACTTTAGAAAATAAAGGCTTCAAATTTGCCTTTATAGATGGAAAAGTTATTATGTGGGCTAAAGGAAAAACCACAAAAGAAGCAATCATTATTGGAAAAGAAGAAGGAGGCTTGTATAAGCTAAAGGGTCACTCAGAAGTAGCCATGGCCAGTGCCATTGAGAATCGATGTGAACTTTGGCATAAAATGTTAGCACACATCAACTACCGTATGTATGCAAGGCAGTCACAGGTCTACCAGAACTCAAGGTTGACCATGAAGGTGTGTGAAATGGATGTTCACAAGGGAAGAACATCAAGAACCCCTTTCCAAAAAGAGACAGTAAAGAAGAAGGAGTCTTAGAACTCATTCACTCATACGTGTGTGGCCGAATTCCATCAACCTCCATCAGTGTGTCACATACCCACTACGACAACCTAGATTTTTCATCTTTTCTTTGAGGGACAAAATCCCCAAATTTCAATGGGGCCTAGTGCAGACCATCCCTTCCCTTATCCTCCTCCATGTGATCGTTGGCTATGACCATAGGCCCTACCAAAAAGGTTCTTCCAGCTTTCACATTTCGGGATTTTTTGTGTGTGAGCTCTCCCCGACTCCTTGTCCCTTGAAATGTTGAAACCCGAAATGGGGTTAACGAGCTCCTTGGCTCCCCTTTTTCCTACTCCATGCGACCACCACAGTGAACACATGCTAACACCAAATGGTGCTACCAGAACTCAACTTTCAAGATTCCTATTGCAAGGAACCCTTGTTCCTTCAATCCCCGAAACCCAAAAGCCTGGTATCATCTGGATCTACGGTCCAGATCGTCAACTTGATCAACGGCCTGGATTAAATCCTAGCATTCTACCTTTTGGGATTTTAGCAGGCTCTTCACTCCTATTTCCCCAATCTCCAGAACCCTGGTGGCTTTAGATATTTTCCACGTGTCCTCTACAAATGGACGGTCCAGATTCTTTTGGGACCCAAAATGTCGATTCCCAAGTTTAGACCCTTGATTAACTGCTAGCGCCTATGTCCTCCTTCTACCACATGACCCTGTTATGTGACCTAGGGCTCATCCACAGAGCGCATCGGGGTTTCGTATACTGGGATTTTGTGACTTGCGAAGACGAGGGGTCTTTCCCTTTGGTTTCCCGAATGCCGAAATGCCGAAATTTATTCACACTAAACCGATGGTCCAGATCACTCATGGATCAACGACCACGATCACGTCACGATTTCATGAATCATGATTTTGTGCGGTCTTACCCTTTGACCACTCCAAGTCGCGAGTCAGCGAAATGCTACCCAAATGCCACGTTTCCTGTGTTGATGGACGGTTCCAAATAATTCGAGACTTTCAGGACTTCGTTGAGTCCACTCTCCTGCCTATGCAAGGGTTAAGATCGATGGTCAATAGAGCTCCGACAGATTCTTGGATCTACGGTCCTGGATCCCATCGCTACTTGCGAAGGCTAAAGGGGTCGAGGTATTAACGCCTGCGCTCCTCCTCTAGATCCATCGGTCTTGAAAAATCTGGGGTATTTTCAAAAGGATTCCGACCATTCGTCTACCAAACGATAGGGAATTCTCTTTTGGTAAATGGGACTCGCTATCCTTTCTGAGCTTGATTCACGAGATTCAACCTCTTGGGGCTTAGAACTCCCATGACTTCGAAACCTGAGAAAACTACTCTTTCTTGTACAAGGTTTCCAGACCCAGGTCATCTGGACCTTCAGATGATTCTTGGGTAATTATCCTTAGGCTTGCTGACCTGACTGAGATGCCTTCCTAATTCATCGAGATATGAACTCTGTGACCGGGGTAAAGTAAACTCGTGGGTTTTCTATAATGGTAGTCTTTTCTAGGAACTCACTCTGACTCTGAAATGTGAGGAAACTCCCCAGAAAAAGGTGCCTTCGGGAAATTAAACCAGGATAGAGCGCGAGTCAAGTAGATGGGACAATTATCAAGAGAACGAAATCGTATTCTGAACTTATTCATTCTATACATAAACCTATTATGGTCATATATAAGTATAGGAATGCATCCATTATTCCCAATCAAAACACAAGGCAATCACTTCTATACAGAAACCATTTATGAGCGTATAAACATGAACATGCATCCAGAGTATTCAATTCAAAATACAAGACATAAACACTTATCAAAAACACCAGGCGTGACACGACTGCTAAGAGGGGTTCTCGTTTCCACCCAACCGTAGGCTCAATGACTCCAAATGGATTTACCACTAGCCACCCCTGAGCTAGACCACGATACTTGAGATTCAATCTCCTACTTCTAGCTCAACGAAAGTCAAGGACGAAGGTTACTCTCCTCCTCCTCTATTCAGAACTCCATGTATTTCCAGAGTTCCTCCTAGTTCTCTTCCATGATCCCTATCGCGCGTGTTCTCTCTTCATGTTCCCCACACTTTCTTTATTTCCTTTTCTGCAAGATTGTGTGTGGCGTGAATTCCCCCATCCATGGTTAGGTCTGAGAGCTTCTACGGATGGGCGGTTCACCCCCATCCCCTCATTAACTCTTGAGGATCCTCCCCACCTACCATCCTGATGGGTAATTTATTTCCAGGGTCAGAGAGTTGCTTTGGTCTTTGAGCAAGTAAAAACCAATATGGAATTGGTTCGGTGGAAGTTAACGCAACCATTCTGTGTCCCTTCCACCACCTCTCATTATCCATCGTGGTATCTTTTAGCACATCCCCTCCCAGCAGTCATGCAACTCATATTCATAACATAATTTACATTCATTGACCTAAAGGTTCTTCCTCCTCCTCCTCTATATTCGTAACTCCTCAGAGATTTCCGTGAGTTCCTCCTTGTTCTCTTCCATGATCCCTATCACACGTGTTTCTCTTCCTATTCCCCACACTTTCTTTCTCTTTCCCTTTTCAAGATTGTGTGGAGTGAATTTCCCCGTCCATGGTTAGGTCCGAGAGCTTCTACTTAATGGGCGGCTCACCCCATCCCCTCATTAACTCTTTTGAGGAGCCTCCCCACCTACCTCATCCCGATGGGTAATTCATTCTAGGGTTAGAGAGTTGCTTTTGGTCTTGAGCAAGTAAAACCGCGATGGAATTGGTTCTATGGAAGTTAACGTAACCATTCTAGGTCCCTTCCACACCTCTCATTATCCATCGTGGTGTATTTTAGCACATCCCTCCCTCAGCAGTCATGCAACTCATATTCATAAATATTACTTACATTCATTGACCTTTTTTTATACAAAGGTCCGGCTGTCAAATTAAACATTCACATATTTGGGTTTGCCATAGTTCTGGCCAATATAGTTATTTTACAAGATGGGGGAAACAGTGGTGGCAATTCCCCCTTAAAGGAAAGTCGTCCTTGATGTTATATCTATCCATATGACGTATGTATAGAAGTAAACAAAATTGATATGCCCTGCTTCATGGCATCTTCCATTTCCCACGAGGCCTCATTTGGGGTTGTAATGTTTCTGACTCCCACTCGGACTCCATGAAATGGTTCTGCCCGAAAGTGGGGCTTCTTTCTGCCCGCAAAGATAATTGAGGTTCTGCAGGTATTCTCCTTCGCCCACTGATCATAGACCAACACCAGGGCGGATTAGAATCATGCACATATTTCTTCACAATAATGAAACATGGAAAAACATTATGTGCTTTAACTATGGGAGGAAGTGGTAGCCCAGGCCATGTGTCCCACTCTATCTAGAACTTCAGCGGGTCCATAATACCAAGGTTCCAACTATACAAGCTCCCATCCTCGTGGAACTCTTCCCCGGGCCTAAGTCTGAGATATATGTGGTCTCCCATATTGAATTCTCTTGGAGTTCTCTTTCGGTTACCGTAACTTTTTTGTCTGTTCTAAGCAACCTTTAGATTTTGTTTTATCTCGGAAATACTTGTTGTTCCATTTCTTTTCAACATGTTAGTCCAATAGTAATTATGTTCACGATATTACTCACATGATCGACCGTAGTGCTGTAACGGTGTACCATAGAGTGCTTGAAAAGGGCTCATCTTCAAGGATTCTTGGTAGCCATTATTGTAGGCTTACCCACCACAAGTGTAATCTTTCCCACCAAGTTGATGCATTACATGCTTCCTTAGCATGTATTCTAATACTTGGTTCACTCTTTCCATCTCATTCATTGGTTTGAGGATGATAGGCCAAAGTTAAATAGTAATTTGGTCTCCAGATCAACCATCAAGGATTTCAAAAAAGTTGAGCAAATTTCGCGGTTCTATCGCACTATCTCTTTAGGCATACCATGTAGCCTAAATATATCCTTCATGAATATGTTGGTTATGTCTATTTCCTTGCAAGTCCACTTGATGGGATAAAATGAGCGGACTTTCTCGCTTATCTTATCCACCGCCACCATGATGGCATCATTCTACCTGGTCGACAAGTTATAACTGGGTGATGAAGTCCATGGAAATAGTTTCCCATTTCCATTATGGGATTGGTAGAGGTTGTAATAATCATGTCGGGTGTCGTTCCGCTTTAACCTATTGGCATTCTATGCATTTGGCTAAGTACTCATCTATGTCTTTCAATCCGCACTTCAATAGAATTGTTTCCCTCGGGTGGCCGATCATCTTCCGTAACTCGATGACCAAGATATGGTCTTTTATGTAGTTCATCCATTATGAACCTTCAAGCTCGCCACAATATGGAATATACTAACTGCTTCAGAAGTTAGAAGGCCTCCATCTATCATCTAATAGCCTTCATACTTATCCTCAGGGGTTTTACCCAAGTATGAGGTTACGGGGTTTTAGCATCGTGCCCATTTCTCACAGGCATTCTTAACTCTTTCCCCGACATTGGTCTCGCAGGTGCTCACCATTTCCGCATGAATTTTTTTCATATTTCCGCTAAGGGCATCTAATCTTCACCTTATTTTCCTCGCTCTTTGATATGTTTGATTTCTCAAATCAAACCACCAAGAAGCGCATCCACCTAGCTTGTCTAGCGTTGATTTTTGGTTGGTCAAACAAATGTTGCAATCCACAATGGTCCATTATGAGTATGAAATTTCTTCCTAAGAGGTAATGCCTCCATATTTTCAAGGAATGCACTGCATGTGCAAGCTCTCTAGATCATGGGTCACATAGTTGGCTTCATGCTCATTCAATTTTCTAGATTCATAGCATATCACATGCCCTTCTTGCATAATGACTCTTCTGAGCCCTTCCTTACAAGCATGTGTGCACACGAGGAAGTCATTTTATGGATCAACGATATTCAACACGGGTATTGGGTCGTAATGTACTAAAAGATTGAAATATTTCTTCACATTCTTGTGTCCACGGAATTTAACTCCCTCTTCTAGAGGGTAGTGATTGGACAACCAATCTTAGAGAATCCTTTTATAACCCTCCTATAGTATCCTCGCTAATCCCATAAAGGATCTCACATTCAAACCGCCCTTTGGGATAGGCCATTCCATGATAATCGCATTTTGTCGGTCTAGTACTACTCTTTTCGATAACACATGGCCCAAGTAATGTATTTTCTCTGAAAAGCCTCACTTGCTAAATTTGGCATAGAGATGATGTTCTCTAGCACTTGAAGCACAAGTCTAATATGTTCCTTATGTTCTTCTCATTCTTGGATTAAATTAATATATCGCCAATAAAAATAGTACAAAGTTTTCTAGGAATTTGCTTCAGCACATTGTTCATCAAACACATAAAAGTGGCAAGCATTGGTTAATCCAAATGGTACTACTCACAAACCATAAGGACTATATCTCATCTCTAAAGAAAGCTGTGGATGTCTTCACCCTTGATTCGTAGAATTTGATGGTATCCATATCTCAAGTCAATATTTTAGAAGATGGAAGCACCTCCCAATTGATCAAACAAGTCATTAATCCAAGGTAATTTTTCTTTTTATGGTTACCTTATTGAGTCATCTATAATCTACGATAGTTGAGGGTACACCTTCTTCTTCACAAATAGAACTGTGGCTCCCTATGGGAAACATTGGGCTCGATATAGCCTTTGTCCATCATTTTTCTCAATTGTAATTTCTAAGCTCAACTAGCTCAGGTGTTTTATCCTATAGGGTGTCCTAGACACTTTAATCGCCAGTGCAAGTTGTATTGAGAAGTCAATGTCCCTTTCTCAAGGTAACCACCTCTTCCGCAAAACACATCTCTATATTCTCTTAGTGTGGGGGTGGTATTCGAGGCTTGGTCTGTCATCCTCAACTCCATTCAACACATGTAATGATATAGTGCACATCCTTTTTCGCAATACTTTCTCATTTGAAGGGTTGATATTCTGCCTCAACGGTGATAGGTTTTCGGATCCTTTGAAGGGTTATCCTTCTCTTCTTCTTCACTTACAATATTCTGTTGTTTTATGGTAATAGTCCAAATTAGTTTTATATGTGGCTAGCTACCATGTACCAATCATAATGATCCTAGGGGTAGTATGTTAATGGTTGCTTGGGTGGGGAATTCACCAATATTGAATTGGCAAGATAGTATGACCCTACCTTTCTTTTGGTGCCATGGTTAATTGTACCAACCATGGCTTGGCATGTTTATATGACTATAATTTACACTTATCAACAAATTCTTTAGAGCTATATAACTCAAATTTGAAACCAAGTTCAATTATAATAGACACTAGATAGTTGGGTGATCGTATCTTCCATCTCCACCACTGAGCTTGGTGGTTAGCTTGTTTATTATCCACGAATGCATAAATTTGGCAAGATAATACCGCCATGTCATTGATGGTGGTAGATTCTTGAACGTTGTACCCTCTCGACCGTTTTATTACCGGGTGCTGTGGAAATTCCCTCAATAGATGTTCTTCTCTCCACAACCCCAACATTTCAAGGGTTCTCTTAAGTTACAATCAATCTTTCCTGCGGTAGATCCAAAAGGTTTATTTCTTCTCCGGGAGGGGAAATTCTGTTGATACACACTCTGGGCTGGGAAGCTCATCATTGAGTCGTTTTTATAGTTTTTAAATCTGGGGATTTAAACCCCTTTTTTCTAGAATCCCTAACTATTCTTCTCGCTCTAGCCTTCGTGAGGTTCTATTTGATGCCCAAGATGTTCATAACAATATCTTGCCTTTCTCGATATGTCTTCTAGGTCTTCGGTTCATCACCAATCCTATTATGATAGTCCTTAGGTAGTCCTTAGGTAGTCCACTCATGAATCATTGCACCTTTTCCTTTCTTATTTTATATAGGGTACGTATCTCAACAAATCGAGGAATCCCACTGGCATATTCCTCTATGGTGATTTTCTCCAACTTGAGTTCATAGAATTCTATAGCCTTTTCATCGAAGTATTTTTCCAACAAATACTTCTTCCAGAATTATTTCTCAAACCATTCCCAAGATAGGTCTTCGTCGTGAATCCCTTTTACGTTTCTATAAGGTCTTCCCACCAAATGGAAGCCTTCCCATTTAGGTTGAAAGCGGCTACCTGCCTTCAAGTTTTTGAGAAGTCATGGACTCAAATACTTCTTAGTCCAAGCATCCAGGCCTCCGCCTTCCTTCTTTATTTCACCATCGAAAGAGGGGGTGGTTTGGCCTCTTGAATTCTTTCAATATTATGAATTTTTGAATGATTTCGCTTCTTCCATTTTCTTCTGTGAATAATAACTAGTTATGCTACTAGAAGATTCTCAACGCCAGCTTTCCTTTCTAGAGGAATCATCGATGCTTGTCCCTATCTCCTCGGGTGGACCTTTCTTGAGGTTCTCTTCCCAGTGTGGCCACTTAAAGACCATGTTTCCATATCTCAAGTGGACTTCAACTTCTCTTTGTCTCTGCTGCTATCCACGTGATCGTGTCAGTCCATGTCAGAATTTTTTTTGTATGTCGGATAAACTCTACACAGCTGAAGAATGTATTAATTTCCATTTTCTTCTCTCGCTCTTTTATCAACCTCTCATTGTCATCCTTGAAACTCTGTAACTCAGCCCTGAGGCTCCTTAGGGTTTCAACCAGATTTGGATGGGTTTCCACCGCCCTCTTTTCATCTGGTTCTTTGTCTCTATTGTGGTATCCATCCCCAACTTCGTGGTGCGTCAATATTTTATGCGTCTGCAGTTTCCCTCGATTGATAATCTCCTTGTTGTGCAGGAAAAACACTTTGTTGTTAGTCCACATTATATTCATTCAACGTCACATATCTATATTTTTCAAATGTATACACACAATTAGAATTTTCATTCTTAACTTCGATTTTGATAAAGGAGGTTAGATGAGATTTACCCTTTGGCAAGAGTAATTTCAAATGGAGTTTTTGTGTAACTCGTTCATGAGCCCAATCTTGCTGAGTGTTGTAACCATGCTCGATACCAATTTGTCACATACCCACCACAACCTAGATTTTTTCGGCCTTTTCTCGAGGGACAATCCATGAATTTTACGGGGCCTAGTACAAACCATCCCTTCCTTATCCTCCTCCATGTGATCATTGGCCACCACGCCTTAATACTAAAAGGCGTCTATCTTTTCACGCTTCAGATTTCTGGCAGCGAAGCTCTCCCTCACTCCCCGACCTCCTTGAAATGTTAACCCGAAATGGGGTTAACGAGTTTCTTGGCTGCCCTTTTTCCTACTCCATGCGACAACCTCAGTGAACACACACTAACACCAAATGGCTCTATTTTCACTAACCAGATTCTATTGTGAACCCCTTGTTCCTTCAATCCTCAAACTTGAAAGCTCCAAGATCATCCGGATCTATGGTCTAGATTGTTGACTTGATCAATGGCCTAGATTAAATATTGACATTCTACCTTTCAGGATTCTGGCAAGGTCTTCACTCTTGTCTCCCAATATCCAAAGCCCAAAGGCTTTAGATCTTCACCACATGTCCTCTAAAAATGGACGGTCCAGATTCTTTTAGGACCTAATGATTCCCTCGAGTTTAGACCCTTTGATTAATTGCTAGCGCCTACCTCCTCCTTCTACTACATGACCATGTCCTATGTCCTAGGGCTCATCCATAGAGCACGTCAGGATTTTGTATATACTGTGATTTTCATGCATTCTTACAGGACGAGGGGTTTTCCTCCGTTTCCTGATAAAAACCCCTCAAATTTATTCACACTAAACCAATGGTCCATATCACTCATGGATCAGCGACCACGATCACGTCATGATTACGAATCGTGGAGCTTCAGCGGTTCATTCTTTGACCAATCGCGAAGTCACAAATCAGCTTAAATGTTACCCAACCGCCACATGTCCTCAGGCTTGATGGATGGTTTGAATACTTCGATCTTTTCGTGACTTCTTCGAGCCCACTCTCGCGATATGCAAGGTTACAGATCAGTTCAATAGAGCTCCAATGATTCTGGATCTATGGCCCTGGATCCCATCACTACTTGTAGTAAGGGTTATATATTAATGCATGCTCTCAGGATCCACTGGGCCTTGGACAAACTGGGGTATTTCCGAAAGGATCATGACCATTCGTCTACTAAATGATGGGTTATTCTCTTTCGGTAAATGGGACTTGCTATCCTTTCTGAGCTTGATTCAAGAGATTCAACCTCTCAGGACTTCGAACTCCCACGACTAAAACTTGAGAGAACTACTCTTTCTTGTACAAGTTTTCTGCACCTGTCATCTCGACCTTTCGATGATTCTGGGTACTTATCCCTAGGCTTAGTGACTAATGAGATTCCTTCCTAATCTCGGCAGAGCTATGAACTCGTGGATCTGCGGGTAAATTAAACTCGGGTTTTCTATAATGGTAGTCTTTTCAAGAAACTCACTAATCTGAAATGAGAGGAAACCGAAAAAGGTGCCTTCGAAATTAAACCAGACAGAGTGCGAGTCAAGTAGATGGGAAAACTCTCAAGAGAAAGGAATTGTATTATGAACTTATTCATTCTATACATAAACCTATCATGGTCATATATAAGTATAGGCATGCATCCATTATTCCCAATCAAAAACACAAGGCAATCACTTCTATACGTACATTTATGAGCTTATAAACATGAGCATGCATCTAAAGTATTCAATTCAAAATATAAGACATAAACACTTATCAGAAAATCACCGCATGACACACGACCGCTAAGAGGGTGCTCTCTGCTTCACCCAAGCTATAGGGGTCTTCACGTGACTCCAAATGGATTTACCTCTCGCCACCCCCGAGATGAGACCACAACATTCAAGAGATTCAGCCTCCTACTTTCATCTCAACGAAATTCAAGGAAGAAGGTTATTCTCCTCCTCCTCTATTTAGAACTCCCTATATTTCCAGAGTTCCTCCCAGTTCTCTTCCACGATCCCTATCACAGAAAATTCTCTTTCTTCTTCCCCATACTTCCATCCTTTCCTTTTCTACAATATTGCGTGTGCAACTTTTTCCCATCCATGGTTATTAGGTTTGAGAGTTTCTCACGATGTAAGTAGTTCTCCCTCATCCTCATTTACTCTTGATGATCCTCCCCACCTACCATCCCGATGGGTAATTTATTCTAGGTTAGAGAGTTTCTTTGGTCTTTGAGCAAGTAAAACCAATATGGCATTGGTTCTAAGTAGTTAACTAAATCATCTCAAAGTCCCTTCCACCACCTCCTCATTAGCCATTGTGGTCTCTTTTGAAGTTAATAATCTCCATCCTAGCAGCCATGAAACTGTATTCATAACATAATTTACATTCATCAACCTTTATAAAGGTCCATCAAATTAAACATTCACATCTTTTAAGTTTTCCATAGTTCTGGACAATATAGTTTTTACAAGCTAGGGAAATGTGGTGTTACATAGTGGGTATGTACTATGTATAATATGTATCTTTTATCGATGATTATTCTCGTGAAACCTAGGGTTTACTTTTTGAAATCAAAATATCAAGCGTTTAGTAAATTCAAGGAATTCAAAAGCCTTGATAGAGAATATTTTTTGAAAGAAATATCAAGATACCGAGGTTAGATAATGGAGGATAATAAACCTCAAAAAGAGTTTGTAAACCTTTTTAAATATGTTGGGATCAAGAGGAGCTCACCACTCCCTACAATCCAAGCAACAAAATGGTGTAGCATAAAGAAAGAACATACCAATAATAGCAAGAAGACCATGATCCATGATGAAGATCTTCCGATGTGCTTATGGGTAGAAGAAACAAGAACAATAGTATATATGTACAAAACCAATTGTCCAATAGTGCACTTGGGTTCAAAAAAACCTAAAGAGATGTTCTCTGGAAAGAAGCCGTAAGTAAGCTATCTCTAAAATATTTGCCCAATATTTGTACATTTTCCAAAAAGGAAGAGAAACAAGTTGACCCTTCAGAAAGAAGGGAATATTTGTTGGATATTGTGAGTATTCCCCCAAGGCTTCATAGTTTATACATACTAGACAATTAATCATATTGAAATCAACATGGATGTAACTTTTGATGAATATGAAACACTCAAGAAATCAAAGAAGATGCCAACTTGAAGTAGTATATGAAGAGGAATCGGTAGCCCCTAGAGCTACAAAACTAGTGGCAGAAGTTCTCGAATTGCAAAAACCAATGATGGAACCTTTCATAGCTTCTCCTCGATGAGGAAATTGAAGACCATGACATAGTATATTCTCAAGAACCTCTTCATATGACTATCTCCCATAATAGAAATCATGCTTGGGCTTGGGAACTTATTCAAGATGGAGAGAAGTATGGTGTCTCGGCTGAACCATGATACAAGTGAAGAGACCTAAGCCATTCTCGGTTATGGGATTTGATGTGTGATCTCTAGAGAAGGAGCCTACCTCATGAAGAAGGCATTTAGAAGAAAGAATGGGAAGATTCCATGATAGAAGAACACCAATCCATTATAAATAATGATGTATGGGAAATAGTTGTTACGGAGACCGTAATATAGTGATGTGGTATCTTCCAAATGGGTTTTCAAAATAAACATGTTGTTGATGGAAGTATTGAGAAGTACAAAGGAAGGTTTGTCACTCATGGCTTTTCCCAAAAAGAATGCATTGGGATTCGCGAAGAGACATTTTCTCCTATAGCCGAGAGCTACTTCTCGATCAACCATCAGCAATTTGGTACTAAGATGAAGTGGAAGTTACACTAGATGGATGTAAAGACAACTTTCCTAAGTGGTGTCATTGAAGACGGTATATAGAACAAATCCTTACATTTGAAGTTGAATATAGGAAGACTCACGTATGCAAGTTGAAGAAGGCTCTCAGACGACTAAAGCAAGCTCTAGGAGCTTGGTATGTAAGGATAGATAGTTTTCTGACGAACTTGAGCTTTACTAAGAGTAAATCATATTCTAACCTTTACTTCAAGGTTATGAATGATGATCCTATTATATTGTCGCTGTATGTGGATGACTCTTATTCTTAACCGAAAAGAAAATATCATCACTTAATGTAAGAAGAAGCTCGCTCCAGACTTGAGATGAAATACCTTGGCCTAATGCATTACTACTAGGTCTTGACATATGGTAGAGCCCAAAGAGAATATTCCTTAACCAAGGGAAGTATGCGCTTGAAACTCAGATTTGATATGTTGGAGTGCAAGTCCATGAATACACCCATGGAAACGGTTGAAGCTCGGTCGACACTTCGGCCAGAATTGATTGATGCCAATAATCAGAAAGACATATCATTGTATCTTTGATGTATCTGATGAACACTAGACTAGATATTTTTCCGCAGATCACCTTTTGATTCAAGTCAGAACCCATACACATGTTTACCTTGTTGTTGTAAAACATGTGGTGAGGTACCTTGAGGGTACATTATATTATGGTCTCAACTATGATGGAGATCATGATTTCACACCGAGTAAGTATACTAATTCAGATTGGGATGGAAGTGTTCTAATAGAAAGAGCACTGTGATGTTGTTTCACCAGTCAAATCATAATCTCATGGAAAAGTAGGAAGAAATCAAACATTACTCTTGACAGAATTCTGAAATATTAGTACATTGTTGCATGTTCTCGGCTAACCGAAGCCACATGGCTTTGAAAGTTGTTGACAAGTATTCGATCTAGATGGAAGCAACCATGATCTTATGTGATAAACAAAGCTGCATAAAGATGACAGAGAATCATGCATTTCATGACAAGTCAAAACACATAGAGATCCAATATCACTACATTCAGGACATGGTGCATAGAGGATCCATAAAGCTCCAATATGTTAAAGACATATGAACATGTTGCCGATGTGTTGGACCAAAAAATCTATCTCATGTAAAGTTTGGAGCACCCTCTAGATAAGCTTGGTATAGTTTGAAAGGACATCCCTCCAAAGGGGAGTAGTGTTGTGATTCCACTAATTTTTGTGTTGTGATTCCAACTTAATTATTGTGTGGTGTTGCTAGTTTAATTGTTGTGTTGTGATTCCAAATTTTAATTGTTATGTGTGGTGTTGCCATCTTACTTTGTTGTGTTGTGATTCCAATCCTAATTTTTGTGTGGTTTTTCCAGATTAAATTTTTTGTTGTGATTCCATCTTAATTTTTGTGTGGTGTTGCCATTATTGTGTTGTGATTCCGCCTTAATTGTTGTGTGGTTTTTCCAACCGCATTGTTGTGCTGTGATTCCAGATTAATTGTTGTGTGATGTTGCCATCTTAATTTTCGTGATCATGTACCATCTTAATTGTTGTGTGATGATGTTAACCTCATGATGGGATGATGTGCCAACCTCATGTTGTGATGATATGCTAGCCTCATGTTGTGATGATGTGACCAGCCTCAGTTGTGGATGATGATGTATTAGTTTCATAATTAATCCATGTTGATGCAGATGATGATATCATTCCATTGCATTGTGAAATGATGATGTTGATGATGAGAAAATCTTATGATGATTTATATTACACTAGTCAATGTTCCACATGTTCTGATGATGTTGTCCTCTCTCTCTACCAGAACTACATTGTAGAATACCCTTTTTTTGTTAAGGGGAGTGTTGAAATATTGTAACCAAGAAGAGTATTCTAACTATTATTGATGTATTATTCATTAAGATCAATAATTCTTTTGTGGATTGATCATGTCGTGGTATTGTAAAATGACCAAATCCCCTTTTGTATTGGTCAAACCCTAATTGTATTAGGAAAAATGAGATAGTCGCGGCTCATAATTACTTAAAGGTGGTTATAACCACCTAGAATAAAACGTTGGCCCTACCAGTGAAGAGAAACCTCCTTTCAACACTTGCCAGATTATATAAATAAAGAGGCTAGTGCGTCATTTGAACACAACTAATTTGTTCATCAATAAGTCTCGAGATGCTGGAGAAGAAGGAAGAGAGAAAAGATTCTTGGGAGAGGAATTTTTGTATTTTTTTGAGCTATCTCTTGGCATTGTATTGATATCTATATTAAGGAAGTTCTGATGGCTTTTCTCCCCATGAGGGTTTCCCCGGTGATAAATGATGTGTCTCTTTGATTCTCAGTATTTCATCGATCCCATTATGCTATTGTTATCTAGTGAAAGAAAAGAAACCTAATAATAGATTAAACCTTAACACTAAGTATATCATTTCATTTTAGAGACTTTGTTTAGAATATTTGTTGATGGTTTTCTTCCCAATGTGTAAATCATGAAGAAGCACATAAATTATTACACAAGATCCATGGATCATCAACATCTCTCATTCATATTGGTGTCCATTTTTTTTCTAAATCTACTTCCTTTAAGGTCATAAGAAATGGTTATTAATGACCTTTGATCTTTCATGATTCCTATAAACTCTAAGGTTCTATGATAATGCCAAAAATTCTCTAGTAAAGAACATCTTTCTTCCATGACTTTGGCTAAATTTGTCCTCGATTTCGCTTCTGTAGTGCACCCTTTCATCTACTAACCACTTTGTACATAACTCATATAGATGTTATACAAAGTACATGCATTTAAACAAATAAATAGATTCAATTTCAGAGTAAACATATTATCTCCTACTATAATTAACAATAATTCATAGTAAGCCATAATAATTCCTATAATAATTTAAAAATAATGATAACATAAGTAGGTAGAGTCATGTAGAAAGCTCATGATTAAAACATAAACATATACTTATCTTATAACAATGGTAGAATCCACCAACCAAGCATTTAATGTGTCTTCCAATTTAACCTCCCAGCCTTAGGATCAGACTACCATCACCAAAGAATGGTCACCCCCGAAGTCAGATTCAAGCTCCTCCTAGGCAAGGAATCCTAGGCTAGGCTCGATGTTTGGGTAGGGAAAAACAACACATAAAATCTAGAACGATTCTTCCCAAGATGCCAGCCCATTTCCACTACTATCGGATCTTCATTCCTCACATGCCCGTTTTCACCCGAATATACACCTTCTTCAAGCATAGTCCATCTGTGGCACCTCCCTCTCCGGGTCTCGGTAACAGTCGTAATCGTGAAGTCTTAGAGCTTCAAAACCGGTGCGACACTCGCTAAACCTCTTCCAACAACATCCACCATCACCAGAGAGAGATCACACATGCCTGAACCACACTGCGACCGACAACAAATCACGCAAGGGCCCCTCTCTCGCATGACCACTACTAACCGGGAATACGTAATCGTGACTTTCAAACAATCTCGCGAATGGCGGAAGGTTCACTTGTTAGATTGCACTATGCGGAGAAGCAATTTCCACGGGGTGGAATTACAATGCACTTCGGGTGCGTAACGGGAGTGATGAACCGCTTTTCGTAAAACGCAACATAGCTTATTTCCCCATTTCGTAATTCGGCACCAGGGTCTCTGTAGAGGTCACACGATTCAATACCAGACAGCTGTGTTCAATGAAGGAGGAGGAACTCAACACGTTCGCTCCAGCCTTTATTGCATGCCGGTTGACACTCTGTCACCCATGCGATCGCATGCATTCCTTCAAAGATGCTCTCCCATCATTTGAAAATCACCTGGCCCTTCCAAAAGGACGAGGTTAAAACATATAATGGAATATATCTTTGAATAATATTATTTTAAAATATTATCTTAGATTAAGCTCTAGGCTCAACACTTAGCCCCTCTTTTCCCACCTTCCAAATTTCTAATTCCTTTTGCCCACTCGGTGGATTCTTATTCCCCTTCACTCATTCATCATGGTCGGTCTCGCGACATGGCGGTGTTTATATTTTATTAATTGTTCTACTTGATTACATTTACAACAACAATCTCTTGGCCTTCAACACTCAAAGTTCCTCGAATTTGACCAAACCACATAAGCCTCCAAATTATAAAAACATGGCTCACCAGCCTACAAATCATAATTACAATTCCTTTCAAACATGGTTTAAATGGCCCGGCCTTGGGACACTATAACTTCTCCCCTTATTTTCTCACTTCCTCTCCTCTGCACTCACACTATCTCTCGCAAGTCTTTCAACATATTCAAAAGATGTGGTACCGGGCTTACGCTAACATCTCGGTGATGCTCCATGTCACGCCCCTCAGACTTCATACCAGTCCACTTTGACCTTTGCTAAAGCTCTATAGCTCCCATTCAAGTATCAAGCATTTTTCCTATCCAATATGCTATTACATGATGCACTTGTAGACACCTTCGTTCCACTTCCTTGGAATTACATTCCAATCAATAACATGATTAGCATCGTACATATTTATTGAGAAGTGAAACATGAAACACATTATGTACTGTATAGATGCAGATAATGAAAGAATGTATGCAACCGACCCAATATTTTCCAGGATCTCAAATGGCACACAAAATATTGCTTCCAACTTGGCTTAACTCTTTTAGGAACTCCCCTAATTTTCACTTTTAGGAAAACATGGTCACCCACTTTGGACTCTCTATGGGTTCTGTTACTATCAACAGAATTTTTGCCTGTCCTGGCAGCTTTTAGATTATGTTTAATTTTTAAGATGTGATCTTCCATCTCTTTGAGCAACTATGGCCCAACCATTTCTCTATCTGTTGGGTTTTCCCATCTTATTGGTGTGTTGCCCTTTCTTCCATAAAGCACTTTGAACGAGCTCATCTTCAATGATGATGATACCCATTATCAGAGGGCGGCACTATACCAAATGTAGTTAGTCTTCCCACCTTGATGTTTATCCATCATATACATTCTCAAGATGTCTTCTATTACTCGCTCACTCTCTCATTGTCCATCGGGACCTATGTGATAAGTTGTGCTAAAGTTCAGATTCATTCCAAACACTTTGAATAACTTTAAAAATTCAAGGAATTTCGCCCCTATCATACACAATTGTCTTAGGAATTTCGTACAAGCGTGCAAATTCTTTTAAAAAAATATCAGCAACATCATCTATCGCTCGTGGTGGTTTTCGCTGGAATGAAATGGGCACCTTTAGTAATCTTGTCCACCACCACCATGATTGAATCATGCCGCTTTCCTGTTCTGAGGTAGTCCTGCGATAAAATCCATTGTTACCGTTAGCATCGGGTCACTCCTAGATTTCGCAGAGTGAGTCCGGACACCCATCAGCTTTAATGTCACGATTTGTTTAAAAAAAATGGGGTGATCGACTGGAAGTAAAATCAATACAATATCATTCTAACTCAGAAAAAAATCGACCAGCTTGCACAAGCAGGTGAGATCTTGATTAACTTCAATCAGTGAGTTGTAATAAGGGTGAGTAGATGGAATACTCTTTATAAGAAGGGGTGCGGGTCCGCTAGGCATCAGATTCTAACAGACCTGCGAGAGGAAAGTATCCGAAGACAAGATCTTCTACATCCAAAGGCAGAAACCAGAGAAAACAAATAAATGCAATAATAAATCATTGCTCATAACATAATCGGTGGCATCTGCTTAAGCATTCATCATGAACTCTCCGGGCAAGAGAGAACATATAGATGGAAAGCGCGAAATCAGTTTTTCATAAAAACAAGAAGTCTCAAACACGTGATACATAACCAGAGAACTAGAATGGTCGCTAAAACTTTATAGTCGAAGAGTCATTTCACCATCGATGGATACAAAAATGGTGAAAACGCCTTCATATACCTAAACTAGCAACAACAACAAAATCGACACGCTGCATTGAAAGATTTGCATCAAGATGGCTTCTGACAATATGCAACCGCAATCTTTGAATGGTCATGCAACTTATGGCGGACGCGATCAGTCTTCTGACAGCTTACCTGAATCAACGTACATTAATTCATCAGCCGACTTCTATTATGGCGAAGCGGCGGTTCAAACACCACCAACCGCCTAATAACGCTTTGATTGAGAATGGCCCGCCAACTCAGCACCTGGGATGTGGAGTCCCTCAGCCACCTCGCATAACTGGAATGGCTTTCTGGAGGAATAGCGTGGAGGCCATCAAGGATGGGGTGCATGACAGGTGTGGTGGCATCGGATCATGAGGGCATGAAGGGGAAGTGGCGAGGTGTGAGAAGGTGGGTGACAGAGGAGGGCACATGGCGAAAGAAAACAGGCGGAAAGGGGGAAGATGAGAGATAATGGAATTTCTCTTCATGCAGAGTCCTGATGTGAAAGGAGCGGACACATGGAAAGTTTATTTGTCGATGATGAGAAGGAAGGAAGACCACGCGGAACATAGAGGGGAGGTGGATGGGTGATACATGGCAGCAAGAGAAAGGTGGTTCTAGAATATGAAATGACGAAGGTCACGCAGTGCTAAAACACAGCAACTGGAGAAATGATGGATCACGGACGCCTTCGCTGATCCGGTGCGATCTCGACTGAAAGTTGCGTCACTGATTCTCCACCCTCCCTCCCTTTAAAGCAGAAATGTTGTGGGGTCTAAAATTTTATTTCATTGATCTAGGCATGCAGTCGATCTCGACCGTTGAAGAGATGCGCCCCAAATTCTGGACCCCCCCCCCAATTAAAGGTAGAAAGGCGGGGGTCCGGAATCAAATGTTATCAGTTGATCCGAAGGCTAATCGCCGGGCCGCTTCAGATTTTCTTGTCGCTTACCACAGGCGTATTAGCATTCAAACTTAGGACAAGTGGGTTTTAACTCATTCTTTTGCATCTCTAACCCTCTTTACAAGAAATGTCGCTAACATTTTGGCTCCATGGGGATAGAGTCGTCCTTGGGATGCTCTAAGAACTCTTTTTGCAGATTCGGTGCCTTTGGCTTGGCTACATGGAGTCATTTATTAGGTTGAAAGCAAAAAACAATAACAATATTTACAAAACAAAACAAAGAGCTCCATCATGTCACAAAAACATTTTTCAGAAATGACCATTTAAAGGCCATCAAAACTTCTTTGCCTTACGATCCCCTATAAACTTGTAAGTGTTGTTTTGAAAATACTTCAAGGATAGCTGAGCGTCTCGAATCAGAGGGCATCAAATTCCATCAGGTTTTGCCCTTTTCCCACTGCATCCCATTTGAGCACCATAACACCCTGCTTGAATTCTTTCTTTGCTCTCTTCCGCTAAAACCTGCTTGATCTTTTTTTATGATTGTAGGCCCTATTCATGACCGCTCGATTCACGTGACTTCCACCATCCGGATAAATCCTTCCGAAAGTATATGGTTAGGTTCCCCTTCAAAGTCCCGGAGGAGATTTTCCAGCCGTATGAAGATGAGTGGGGAAAACGAATTCTATTCCATAAACAAGTTGGAAAGGAGAGTTCGTGGATTTCTGGTTGTCAAATTCGGGATCAACCTAGAGAGAAAATTTGAGCTTTGAGTCCCGTGCCCTTTATTATCTCCAAGAGTTTTAAGCTTTGATCGACTTTTATTGAGGACTCTCACCCATTTCCTTGAGTATAGGAGTGGAGTGGAATCAAGAAATCTCAAACCTGCTCACATTAACTTTGGATCTTAGAGAGGTTCGACCATAAGCAAATGTTGTCACTGACGATCTTGTCAAGTCAAATCTTGCTATGATATCTTCCAGTAAGCTGATAATCACTTTGTGAGTAGTGCTTCTGGTAGGGACAACTACTATCCATTTAGTGAAAGGCTCATTACCGTCGTAATCCATCATGTCGGGCTACTTGAGGAGGAGGACTTCCGATGAAGTCCAACTCTCCTCACAAAGGGTGCAGGACTACCACGTGGTTTATCTTAAGTGTGGGATTTGAGTTGTTGTTTTCCCGAATCTCTAGCATTTGATGTAAGCTTCCATTTCCTCGCAGATATCGTAGAAATAAGGTGGGCTGCGACATCCATCTTGGAGTATCTTGTGAGCTGTGGTTTTCTAAAAAATGATGACCTCCACAAAGACCACTACAGGAAATCAACATAACCTTCTCGGCTTGTCATGGTTCACAGACCTTAGTAATACCCCAAAGTTGACTTTTCCAATACAAAGTTTGGTCAATGAGGGAATATTCAATCGCTTTGAGCTTTAAGGCTCTAGCCTTGTTTTTCCTGTCCATCATGGGGCTTTAATTCTTGTGAGTACAAGATATCCTTGTACCGTGTATTGATAGTGGTAAGGCACCCCCTGAAATGTTTGGATGGTCTTACTTTTGCTCATTGATGAGAAGCTAATTCCCAAGGCTCTGCGCTTGATTCAAATGTTAATTTGGCCAAACCCCTTTATTTAGCTGGTGGGCTTGATCTCCAGGTTGAATTCTAGGGTCTTGGAAATCCACTTACCTCTCCTTCTCACCTATGCTGTGTCAGGTTGTGTAAGAATGTCCTTCATAGAGGTTGAAGGGACGTATGCAGTGATCTTTAAATGCAAGACATAGACTCCGGGAATTTGTTTAAGGCCTTCACCAGGCATAGGGCTACTTTCCATGATCTCAGAATCAATAGCCCCAAGGCTCTTAATGATTTACTAAATAAGGAAATAGGCTTCTCTTGCCCTCGATCATTTTTCAAGTAATAAGACTGTTATATTGTATCATAAGTAGCTAAAAGAAAAATCAGAAAATCTTTTGAATAATCAGACTGATTAGCAGAGGTGCCTCGGTCAACTTCTTCTTTATTCGGGTCAAAATATTCTGGGTTCAGCAATTCATTTCACTCTATTCCCTCTTTCCTCGAGTATTGGTTGTGATGAGTTTCACCACTCAAGAAAATTCGAGACAAATTTCCTTAGGAAATTAATCTTCCCCAAAAGGCCTAAACTTCCTCCTTCTTAGATCTCGGGAAGTGACAGGTCTCAAGTGCTTCTACCCTCTTACCAAGATCAATTATTACTCCTTCTGTCGATACTATATGGCCCAATAGCTTCCTTTGCATATAAACAATGATTTTTGGGGTTTAAAGATAGGCCATCCCTCCGACACTTCAAAAAAACTCTTCTCAAATTACAGCAATGCTCTTTGTCAGACCTAGAGAAAACTATTATGTCATCCAGGTAAATCACCACAAACTCATATTTTTTCTCTCGATGAAGGCTATGTCCATGGCTCAAGGAAACGCGGGTTCTCAAAGATTCATCAACCCAAAAGGAATTTTGGCATACGTGAATGCCCAAGGAGGGGTGAAGGCTATTTTTTCTCGGTCCGCAGGCATGACTGATATCTGACAGTAGCCGTAGAAACCATCAATCATGGATATTTTGAAGCACCATGACCTTCCTAATATGTGCTCCATGTTGCTGTGGATAAATATCTTTCCTTGGATTCTCACTGTGTTTCAAATCGACAGAGTCTCGATTACCATTTTTCCTTATCGACCAATTGGCTACCCAAATTTTAAATATTCAATGGGACAAATGATTGGGCATCTTCTGGCTTCCTTCTTCTCCATGTGATGGTGTAGCATGGATTTATCCGTCTTTAGTTTCACCGAATGGCTCTTCACAGTCTTTCTTTGGGATCTTGTGCTCGATGACTGTTGTGTTGTATGTTTTGAGGTCTTTGTAGGTGCACGCGAACACATCAACAAACTCCCTCAACAACTCAATATATCCGGCCCTTCCCAATAAGCCTTGACACTTTGTCAAACTTAGCTCCTCCTCGTGTGCCTATGTTGCACCTTAAATCAGGTCGCAAATTTCATCTCCTCAAATCCCACCTTTATCACATACATCATCTCTCATCGAAAAACCTTTCCAATGGGACTAGTCCTTTGGTATGTGATTGCTTTGGTAGCTCTTAGAATAATCTTGTGGCTGCTATATTCAAAACTCTCCGTATGACACGTTCTCCTTCAATCTCTCGTAGATCCTCATCTATGTAATGTGTGGTGCGGATAAACGGATTGAAGAAACTTTTCAATCTCCTCATCATCTCTACATACCTTCCTAATGTTTGACATCCGGGTACAAAGGGTCTATACTTTATTTTGACATTGGATCTGACAGTGGGCAGTGTGGGAAACTCAAGCAAACTAGTTGTGACAGCCAAAAAGTCGGCTGAAGAATTTTCCTCCCTTGGAATAAAAGAAATGTTACTAAGAAGAAATTATCCACTAGGTCCCAATTTCATTCCTCAATTCCCCTGAGTTGAGGATGTTTAGCCCGATAAACATTTTTCACTGGCCGGATGATCAATTTTGCATCTCCAAACACAACCATGTCCTTAATTCCCATTTCCTTTGGTGTACCTAATCCTAGAACCAGAGCTTCACACGCTTTTCACATTGTTGGTGACTTCAAATTCCACCAGATGACAGAGAGGGTCTTGACAGTGGGGACACTTAATAATATTCCGACACTTAATTCCATACCAGAAGAAGCTCCATCAGCGACACCTTCCAAACAGGTGGTTGGAGGAGGTATCTTCCTCGACAGGGTTGTTCTCTGATTCAAGAAAGGGGTCTCTCGTGGAGTCTCTGCACCTCGTAACAAACTAGACTCCTGCCTAAGAATATGAAAAGATGGGGTTCGGCTTCATCACTCCACTATGTAGGCTAGCTGGGCTTCTCTCAGACAATCTCCTATGTTCTCCCCAAAATACTGGAATGGTGGCATATGAGATCCATCCGGTGAAGGCCCCTCCAAGTCTCTTAATCCAGATCTTGACAACATGCCAAACTTTAAACATCAACTACTACAATATCCATGACCATACTTTTCATGGGGAAGTTCCAAACAAAGAAACCACCAGGTCCTTTATGACTCCAAGACATTGAACTCTCCCGAGTCAAAAGAATAGAGGTCGGATTCTCGAGTGACTTCTAGACCTAATTCTTCCATGATAGTTTTGTAAGTATGAGGTTGTGAGAGGCCCCCAAATCCATTAAGCACGCAACACTTTATTGTGTACATTCAAGGAGGTGTAGAAAGGAGGGGATGAATCATCTCTATCTTCACCATAGGCCTAGGGACAATCCATATTTTTCATATTGGAGGTTTATGAAGTCTATGGAAGGGCATGAGGTTTCAGATTTCAAAAAGTCAGAGAAGCACTTTTTGAATTCTTCATGCTTAACTAGCTCTGAGGGGCAATGTGATTCCTGATCTTTGAATCATGCTCAAAAATTAAAAGAAGATGTAAGCTTTGAAATCTCTCTTATTTCAGGAACATTATTTTGGACAATGGAGAGGGTTGGGCCTTCTTACCTCTACGAATGTCTGCTACTTCATTAGCATGCTTCTTTCTGTGCTGCATCGCTCAGAATATCGTGTGTCGCTATCTTTTGTCGACCAGTTATACCTCACGACCACCGCTTAAAATTTGTCTCCTTTGCTCAATTCACTCAACATCAAGCTCATGAGATTCCTTTGTATGTTGATTGAGTCAATGAGGGAAAGGAGTGACTTATAAAATGAAGTGATTTTAGGCTCGCATCAGATGTTTCCCTTCTTTCTTCATCGTGCACAAAATTGTTTTGAAAGGGAGCCTAAATTCTTTGTCGCCCCGGCTGTCTCTTCTTTTCTCTCTGTGTATAGTTGGGGAGAAATATAATTTGGTCTTCTGAAACCCCCCCTTGTTCTCAACACCCTGAGGGCCCTTGTTCAATTCTGCTTCTTTCCGTCTTCAATCTTTCCATATCTTCTTTCATAAAGTTCATCAAATTGGTCACCATTTACTTGAGGGTGGGGCAAAGATGGTCGGAAGTTGAGGCTTCGATTTTCCTTTCTTTGTTCAGACTAATCTTTGTTCCTTAGCCCGTCACCGCTAATAGGTTGATTCCAATTCTATAGATGCATCTTGGCATTTGAGCTGTTGAGAGCTCTTTCTCTTAATACAGACAACGTATCAGGGTCAAATGCACCAGCATAGGAAATTTGAGCAGAAGCTTCTGAGGGTTTAATCTCTGCTGGAATCTTGTTATACATTTTATTGAATATTTTGGAGAAGTCAGAGATAGACTCTCCATCCATTTTCTTCAGAGCCCCAAACTTTGTCATGTAATACATATAATCCTTCCTATTTCCCCACTGTCTCAGGAAAACACTATCCAGAGCCTCAATTCCAGCAATAGATCCGGGGGCCAGTCCTCTAAACCATTTCCTAACCTCACCATCCAGGCTCTAGACAAATACTCTCATCCAAACATCTTCATTTTCAATGTTTAGGTTGTCTGCATAACTGTAGAAAGCATCCAAGTGCTCTTATGCAGTTATGTCTCCTTCTCCTGCGAACTTGGGCATGTATTTCAAATAGTCTCCAGCAGGGAGAGGATTCATGAGATGGGGTAGGATTAAAGGAGCATATCTAGAAGTGACTATGGCATCCATTCTGTTCGGAGGGGGATTAGCACCAGCCATAGGAATATTAGGTGGAGGAGAACTAGGA